>QYTT01080464.1:10431-32008 GCA_006980735.1 Dasypogon diadema | reverse complement strand
ACGCTCTTCCGATCTAAGATATACGCCGATTTTTTATTTATTCGGCAACTGGTATCTTCTTCTGTTTCACTATCTCCGGTAACTATGCTACCGAGATAACAGTATTTTTTAACTATCTTCATCTTCTTCTCTTGTCATCTTCTCATCTTCTTCATCTTGTTAGTCCATATGTCCTTCGTTTTTGGCGGACTTGGCTTCAATCCTGCCGAACTACTCTTTATTGCGAAATGCTGGTGAAGATGTGGCAGGAAACAGATGTCAGCAGCGTATTTCAATAGATGTATTCTTACTTCAAATGAAAAATAGTAAGCAATTTTGCCCAAATATTGATAACTTCTGTCAATAAGTTCGAAGAGGTTGGAAGATGAGACGTGTTGGAAAAGGGAGGTTTTCTCGTTTTAGTTCTGAAAAGGTTCGGTCCAGTATTACAAATTTTGTTAAGTTTGTCATTATTAGGACTTTGGGAAAAATTAAGTAACTATTAACTAGAAAAAAAAAATATTTAAACTCTACGAGATATAAAAAAAGAAAGAAAAGAACCAACGAAAGAAAAAGGCGTGCTTCGCAGTGCAGTGAAAGCCAGCTAAGTCATTCTATAGTATTTTAGCTAACCCCTAACCAAATACATAAATAAAATCAAATTAATAATAAAAGAAAATAATAAAGGTAAAACACATCGATTTAGAGGGGTTTGATGTTAGTATATTATCCAGCGACCACTGATATAACCACTGGAGGCTCTCATTTATTCTGATTTAACAATCCTCCATTAAACCTATAGATGGACGGAGATATTTCTGTACGTCGTCCGCATATAAATGTATGAACTTGTGAGTTACCACATCCAGCAAGTCGTTAAGGAACAGACTGAATAAAATCGGCCCACGAATGGACCCCTGCGGGGCGCCGCATTTCAGTAAGCATGGAACAGAAAAAGTGTCCCTCACTTTCACAACCTGGATACGATTGAACTACAGATTACGTATTATTTTTACAACCGAAGACGAGAAATCAAATCTAATACCAAGTTTAAAATAAATTATCGCATTCTCGTTTATAGATAGTCAATTTTTGGTTTCCCTGCCTATTTTGTTGAGCAGTTGAGAGTTAAATCTAGTGTACCACAGGGAAGCCATCTTGACACTCTATTTTTCATAATTCACAGAAATATTGTATCCTTGATTTCTTTCCACGCAAGGATTCTCTGTTATGCTGAAGATGCGAACTTCTTGCGCCTAATTACTAATGAACTTGACTATTATCTCTTGAATTCTGACTTGGTGGAGTGGTGTTCCATAATCCAACTTCCTTCAAATGTCCTTTTCACGTTAAAGAGGCACATTTCTTTTTGATTCCACCATTGATAGATTCTACAGGATCTAATCCATTACAGCATCTACCAATAATACCATCTTGTGCAGATGGCAATAAAATATTAAGGAAGGACTATAAGCAATGGGAATTAAAACTAAGAAATTCGTACATTTCATCAAAATCAATAATCAATTCGAATATATTTTGTATCTTAATTTGAAAAAATCTACGAGGAAGAATATTTAAGAATAATAAAGAATTGAAGTGATGGGGAATGCAGAAAGGGTAGGGTGGTCAGGGGAACGGCTACAGGTTTCAAAAATCAAAATTGAAATTTGTTTCCACTTGGTTAAAGTTCCATGAAAGGCAAAGAAAATTTTTCAATTTTGATTTTTGAAACTTGAGTTTCATCGAGTGCTCTTTATCCATTTTTCAGGCGATAGAGTTGTCTGTTATTGTCATTCCCGTAACGGGTCCATTTGAAACTGAGATATGTAGTTTGAAGCAAATGACGATTAGTTCTCAAGCGAATGACAATGGTCTCACCATTAACCCTCGGAAAAATGGGCTTTGCCTTTTTACCAGAAAAAGGAAAAAATCCCCCAATGGTGCTTGCATCTACTGGTTGCATTCAGTTGGAACTGGGGTTACTTTGGGTAAGATACTCAGCTGGAAACTGACCATGGAGGTAAGTGCAAGAGAGGTCTAACCAGTCCTTATCTACCTGCCGAAGGGCCATTGGTGAAAACTCGGGGCTTACTCCACGCCCTCTACGAATGTTAGCCTGATTATATAATAGTGTCGTTCGATCCACCATTACCCATGGAACTATTGCGTGATGGAAAGCTCTGGAGATAGAATACAACCACAAAATGAGAGGATTCTCGATGAGTGCACGGAATCTAGAGGTTATTTTTGGTTTTTTGCCCATAGAAATCCACGCCAAAAAAATAACACGATGTGCCACTTAGAGCTAAAATTTGCGGCCGTTCTTTCAAAATACTAGAGTCATCTTCCGGAACCCTCACCAAATGTAAGAAAAATGTCTCTTCATATTCTGCTCCAGCTGGATCCATACAGAAGCAGCTCCCGTTTCAAACACATTCACTCCCAGACTCCCAGTACTATTAATAATAAGCAACGAATTCTATCTACCAATTTGTCCTTCTATTTAAATCCATCAGTTTGTCAAAGATGAGATTTTCTGACATCAATTAATTAACCTTAACCCCAACTATCGGGGGACCCATTAAACTCTGCTGCAGCTCAAGTTCAAGAGCTTTTATTCATTTTCCAAAAGTCACAGTGCAGCTGCCAAGAAAAAAATGAAAAAAGCGTCAAAGTGTTCTCCAATTTCATTTGGCGAACAACTGAAAAAGTTCTTTGATCTCCATCACATCATCTACGGCCACGAGTTAATTAACATCAGTGAGCCCATAGAAGATAGAACTAGCCGGGAGACATTCACGCATGCGTGTACGAATTAAGGTGTGCACGCAGAGTGTGTTTTTCGGCTGTGTATTCTTTCCGAATCTTTTTGGCTATCTATCAGCAAAGTTCATAGAGTCAACAAACGAGAAAGAATTTTTGGATGGGCATGCGTGTGCTGTTTAACGTTTTTATCCATGACTATGACAGTGATAGGTGCTAGCTAGGGGGTGAATGTTCTTAAGGTAAACTTCCATTTGGTGGCTTTTAGACAAGGTGACGTAATACAAGAAAAGTTCATACTTCCTCCCCATTTGCTGTCGAGATAACTTTAAAAAAAAATCGAAAAAGAAAACATAGCGCTTCTTTGAAAATTGTGCAAATATTTCTTAGAACTGCCGGCGCGTTTCATAGAGCTGTTAACTCATATCCTCATTTGATGTAGCATCTGTGTGTACACACCTATCACTCCTAAAAGTAATAACGAGAAAATCGAATATTCCACCTCTAGTAATGTCAACATTTCTGAGGAGCTTCAGATAAGCAAGCTGTTACGTCTGTTGGGTCTAATAGTGTAGAGATTTACGTGATATTGCAATTAAGGTAACCAGACGACGATCTGCCCAGCCAAAGCTCTGCAAGAAGTCCCACTCTCTAGCCTCAATTGATTTCTATATGTGCTGATCCGAGGTGGACAGTTTAAACGGTGTAGCGATCTACAATGCAATCGTGCTGAGCAAATTATTTCGAGTCAATTTAATATTAACCCAACAAGCAAGCTGTCTTGTTTACTTGCATCTCGATGGTGTTTTCGAAATACGTCAGTTCTCCGCAATGTCAATATTATGTAACCATTTAAATGGTCTTGATCTTCACGAGAGTGTACATTTTTCAGAAGACTGCTCTAACTATTCAATAAATTTCACATTTTATTAAAGTTTTTACTATTATGTTTTCTTCTTTTACATTGCCGCTGATAAAGAGATGCAGCTGCTTATGCTTTTTCGAAGATGTAATCGAAAATAGTTCCAAAATCTGAAAGAGTGTAAAAGAAATCGATGCACACACCCCATCGCTAGGGATAAATTCACCATCGTCCATAGCATACATATAACCACAACGAAGATTTTACCACCTGCCTCTGCTTATGTAGTTTAACGCACAAATCAAACCGAACATTTCTCCTCCAGGCTAACATAGCAGGGCAACTTTAAATCTTTAGAAAAGACTGCTGCACCTTCCCTGTCGTCAATCATACACCCGTCCGTGAATATAAAAATATCACCCGGTCCCTTCTCAAGCAGTAATCCGTCACTGATAAGAATCCCCGTCTTTGGGGATCGTGAGCTTTCTAATCCTTTTTACATGATCCAGGATTCTCCTATATCCATACTCAGTCCCCGACAAGTACCATGTACCGTCCCTCCCGGCACCTGTTCCCACGTGGGTTTTATTTTTTGTATTTTGGTTGGATGGACAATGACGGTCCAGACCACTCCTTAAAGAAATACATAATATTACTTTCCTTGGATTTACACGAAAAGAGGTACGCGTAGCAACTGAAATGTGTTTCAAGAAATTTTAAGTAGTTCGCACACTTAAGGTTCCAGGCGCCCACGGTGCTGCAGTGTCGCCAGGTCTTACCAGGTAAACGACGTCATTAACTTCAACAAAAAGAAAGGTTAGAAAACTAATCCTCACAGGGGATAAGGGGTAGAATCGAGGCGAATTTTCGTTACAAACATTTTGGTGGTTGTTTCTTTAAAATCGGTTGAGTAGTTCGCAATATGTTCCGAAAAACCCGTTTTCATCCTCAAACTTTGGGGGGTTGGAACACCTCCACTACCCATGTGGAGACTTATAAAAAAATACATGTTAATTATTTTCCGGAATTCTACAATGTAGGCAAATTTCACCACGATCTGCAGCACTTAGGCTTCGCGGTAGTTTCAAATGATAGTTTTTTTGGTATTTGTTCCAAGGGAAGAGTATGCAAATTTTATCCGTATTAAATGTTTAAAAGACACTTTAAAACCTTAAATATAAACCCACTGTATATTAAATTCCAAAAGATCTAGGCGACATTATCGTGAATTCTGCACTAATAGTCACAAAATACTCAAGGTTATCCTGCATGAAAACTCTCAACATTGTCGTAAAACGGTGCATTATTTTAGTAGATGTCATTAATTGACTATTCTGGTTGTTCTTGAAAAGGTAAACTATGGGTAGACAACATAAACCCATAATCTAATGACCAGCTTTTACTAATGTTGGGACGCAATATTTTTTCATAGTTAAATTATTCATTAACTTTTGGCAGATGGTTATTCTATTGAGAAAACTAACTAACTAATGTTTATATAAATACGATATTCTTTGGTCCTTCGAGCCGGATTAAAGCAAAAGCACACAACAAAACTTAGGTGGAAGGAAATTTAGCGAAGAAAAATTCAAAATTCTCGTCTTCCGTCCATAATCTGTTAAGTTCAGCTGAGTGAAGATAAAACCAGGTTTTATCAACTCTAATTCAGTGAAATACAGAAAGTTGTTATAGGTAATTAAATATTGAATCACTCCTTTTTAGGAACAAGTGATGTTTAAGGGAATAATCCGATTTATAACTCATCCAATTAAATACAAAGTTGCTATTGTAGGTACAATAATAAACTACCTATTAAGGTTGTTTTCTTCCATAGAAACTGTTTACTTACTGCGTTAATTAGTATCGAAAAATGAATCTGGAAAAATCACAAATTTTAACTTTTTAAGCAGTGATTCTCCAAGTGGTTCGCGGGTTCCTATAGAACCATGCACTTAGCTGCCAGAATAAAGTTTATTCCTGGACGTCATTTTAAATTTTAAATTAACAAAACCGATTAACTTAGTAGTTGATCCATGAGCGGTACAAGTTTTGTCTCGGTAGTCCATGATATTTTAGAGATTGAGAAGCACTGTTTTAGAAGGATAATGCTAGCCATTTTACAAAATCCCCGAATGTTTTTCGCATTTTAAGAGCGATGAGACTCAAGATATCAAGCTAAGCCTCCACAAATCCTTCGTGGTATTGAAAGTGTGAGAATTTCCCCTTTTTTATATGGCTTAAGAGGATCAAATTCTGGAAAATATGCTATTTGATCAAATCAGGAAAGGATTCCATGTTCTCTTTATAGATACAACAAAATTACTAATTCAAGTGAAGATTTCCTACGGCACAGCAAAGTAATTCCCAAAACTTTTACTTTAAGACAAGTCATGAACTACGAGGAGATTTTAACAACCTACTTTTCCCTTAAAACTTGGGGACCCCTTCAGTGGACGATAAATCCTCCTCAATTTATTACTCAATTCCGGCTCATCCCAGCAGACACCTATCGTAAAGGTGCATATATTGTCATTTACTTTTGACGTGCATATAGTAAAACGCGAATTTAGCAACCACTTTAAAATTTAATTAAACCACAGTAAAATTCGATGTTTAGGGGAGCCCAAACTGATAAGCAGCAGCAGCAGCAGTTGTCTTCCAGCGAAATACCTGGGCTACTGTGGTTCTTTCGGTGAGCTCTCTAACGCCATATTACCTGAGTTTTACTGTTATAACGTCTTGATTCCATTTCTTCTTATCACCTTTCCAACTAATTCCGCACATATTTTATGCTGGCAGACAGGTCGCCAAGCGATTACATGTTTTCGCCGTTCGTTTTTCTGCTGCTTACACTCGGCCGTGGTTTCGCCTGGGAATCTTGCGGCTCTGGCTTATTCGTGTGGCGAAATTTTGCTTATCCCTCCATGCGTAGCCAAGAAACAACCGTACAATTTCGCGTCTGTTTACTTTATTTTGTGCCATCTACGAGTGAGTGCTTGCATTCAGCTCCAACTGCACCCAAAGAATTTTAATGGAGCTGCCGGCGAATGTGGGTCACTGTACAATTGAAAATGTGTTAAAACGCTGAACTTGAACACACACGGACCAGCAGGTGAAACTGGGGGACCTCTATTGAAGACGTGAACCGATTTCACTTCAAGTGCAGTGGATAAATCCACCACTTCCCAGTGACCGATTATATAAGCCGCCTGCTGGGTTGCTTTCCAGTGCATCTTCCGCGGCCCCATCCTTCGCATGACTTTCCCACCGACTTTTTTCAGTGGAACCTTTACTTCCGCAAACATTCAGTTAACGCAGCCTATGCTCTGGGCAGGGTGGTAATATAGCATTTCGGGAAATTCGGGGAAGATTTGTTAGTGGCACGGCGCATGTTCGGCAATTCCACCCCGGTTAAAGGGGTTGCGTGTATTGGCACAGAGTTTTGCATAGTTTGGTTTGCGAATTACGGAATGAGTGATAATCCCCGAGAAGAATGGAAATTGCGGATGGAAAAGTCTTGGGCGGTGGTTGAGGGCGCAGGGAGGCGGTAATACACGTGTAAGAAACTTCTATGGGAAGCGGTTAGGGAAAGCTCAGTTCACCTTGCAGTCTTGATGAGTTTTTATTGTTTACGCGTTTCGCCTCACTCATTACCACCGGTAACAGAGGGATGAGACTTTCTATTTACATCGAAATCGACACGTGTTATACAGCATGCGCCGAACTTTTAGCTCCTTTTTACGGAAATCACTGTGGAGGGTTTATATTGAAAGATTTGCTCGAAACCATCAAAATTATTAAATCTTAACTTTATCGGGTCTTCGTCAATACCATTACACTGGAAGTAATTAGTTTGTATTCGATGGGATTGTATATGTGTAATGTGCGTTGATACAGTCACCGATCGGAAAATTAAAAACATAGCAATCTAATCGGCATTAGCTTATTATATAATACACTCAACTGAAAACATTGGTTGCTCGATAAATAATACTGTGGCTCATGCGTAACGAAATCCCCGAATCGAACTCCACTTTAAAAAACCAGAGGAGATTGTAACAATTAATTTTTGTTTCTTTTTTTGTAAACTACGGTATAATCTCTTTCAACAACTATAAAGGAACGACTGAATTCCCCATATGCGACTTGATCCAGAATGTATCGATTAAACTTGCGATAACTAAAATAATCTCCATTAACTTCTATTTATTCTTTCTATGGTGTTTACAACTTGTTCACTAATTGCATTGTATTTTCTATCCATATCGTAGAAAAGGGACAAACCATTCCACATAACTCGATTCGATAGCTGTCGAATAGATTGCGACAAAAACCAAAGAAACTTCTGAGAAAACTAAACTTTAAACGCCCTTCTGACCAGGTACATTCTGATCTTCGTTTATTCTGCAGGAGCCAAATTCGATCAGACTAATAGCTTTGCTTAGATACTTAGATTTAGACATCGTCAGCATATAAATGTATAGAATTATTATTATTATTATTTGGGCTAACGACTGAAGCAGTTCTCCTGATAAAAATTTCGTTTTCGAAGCCACTGGGATGATGCACACTAAAATTTCATAATAAAAACTTGTGGATTAACCTGCAATATTTATCTTATCGAAAATAATAATCCATCCTCCTCTTCCCAAAACTTCTTTCTCCCTAAGGTACCAGGTGATGACTGCATGCATTTTTTTAATCGGCATTTTAGTTATTCGCACAAATTGGATCTCGATTGACTGCTTCCAAATAGGAAACCACTATTGACATCTTATTTTCTTCTATAAAATATCCTCGTTTAGTTTTTCCTATTTACATATGTGCAAAATTCACCTTTAATCATCTGCAAGGGAGTGGTGAAAAGGGCGAAAATTTCTAAAATTGTGCATTAGACTGGAGAGGAACAGTGCTGTCACAGGAGTCAGCAATAGTATCCCTGTGAATGTATGCATGCCCGTTTGCCTGCCCGCCTGCCTATCAATCTGCGAAAGCATATTTTCCCACACATATCCTTTCTAAACTCACTGGAACGAAAACTTCACATTGTAACCGACCTGCGCACATTCCTGCTATCCTAAGGAAGCGAAAATTCCATAATACATCAGATTCTGGTATCCCCAAAGTACGCACACCTCCCCTTTGCACTTGTACACAAGGCAGCCGAACATTCGCTGGAATGAAGAGGAAAAAAGTGATTTTCCGCCATTCGTGTCTGAATATTTTTATTTTTTCGCAAGAGGACTAACCGTATCAGCCCCAGAGCAAGCAGGGAGGAAAAGGATAATTCCACAGTGATAAAAGTTAATAAATTTCCCGTGTTCGATAGGTCGTCACAGAAAGGGTGTGTTGTGGCAAGGTGGAGTTGCTTGAGAAAGTGGAAAAGTGCGGAAGTGATAAGTGTGCAAATTACAAAATAGTCTTTATTCCCGGATCCCCACACCGATAAGTGCGCATTGCAATTAGACCCAATTTCGGGTTGCATCCGACACATTTTATTACCTGAGTTATCTTGTGGTTTGCAAAGCAGGCAAGCGGTGTGTAGCGGCAGTTTTCACCACCAAACGAAAATAGAAAATCTTTAGAAACACCAATAAAACCCGAGCAACTGAGGCAAAGCATAGCAATAATTTAACTCGCATCCGAATAAGTAGCAGACCCATATGCGAATAATTCTGATTAAACTAGTGTAAAATTTTAAAAGTTTGTTAATATAAAGTAATATAAAATTCGACTGATTTTGTGCTATAATAAAATTAAACGGAAAGATTCAACAAAAGATTTTCACGTAAAAAGGCTGATTTTTCTTATTTCGATGTCGTGTTTACGTATTTTCTTACAAGCTGACCCTTCTCGCCCTGTTTTCTGAGTATCACCAAAACAAGGAGCAAAATTTGAGGAAGCGTCTCTACGAAATCTTGAAAATCCACAGTTCATATTCGATTAGCAACAATAAAGAGTTTTTTACAATTTTAAAGTTCTCGTCGAGTTTCTGGGTAAAATTAGTCATAAAAAAAATTAGGAGGTAGATTGAATTAGGGGAGCGCAACACCCATATAGCAACGCATATACGTAAGTCCTTCGCTTAAGCGGTTTGCACATTGAATAAACCGGTTCTCGTCCCGGCTATAAAAATAGTTCGTTTCGTATGTGTTCAACATAAACAAAATTATCGAATTTTCGACTACAAGCTCGACGGTTCGTATATGCTGCCCTACAGCCCCGAAAGAAGGAAGTGGAAACCCGAAGCCTGCGAAGCGAAAGGAGTGGGACGCTGTGTAACGAAAATTCCCACGGGCCTCTTCAACCGACTCACCCCACCCCACCACCCGCGTCGAACGTGCATTCGGTTGTGCTGTTATTGATTACGGAACAATTTTCAGACAATAAAATTCCAACGCTGTGCCGTGGTGTGGTGATTGTGCTATTCAAGACAGTGGTGAAATTCCCGGCAGATGAATTTCAAAAACAACCGCGAGTGTGGTGAAAACGCCTGTGACTGTAGGCTGCTCCCCCAGTGAAAAATCGATAAATTGAGAAACGGAATACTTTTGTAAATACTCAAGCACAAAAAGGCAATAAAAGTGGCGGCCCCAAACGAACCATTACCACAACCATCACCATCACCACCAATCTCACCACCTCAACTGTCGTCACGGACAACCACGCAAACATCTAATTCGCCACCCCACATCTCAGTCCATCCGCATCATAGCTCACCCCCTCATCATTCGAGCCATCAAAGTCGCAGCCAGGAGGGTGACAAATCATCTAAGGAAACCAAATCGGATCCAGCCACCGAGTACCAGGTGATCAAACTCGACGTCCAGGGCGGTGAATTAAACGCACAAAAACGACCGGAACTTCCGCCAGTGACGTCACCAATTCTCATTAAAATCGAATCTGAAAAGAATTTGAATGTTGCCATTGACAGCGATTCGAACGCCTTAAATAGACCAAACGAAGGTTGTAGTCGGTTTAAGGGCACTTGGGTAGAGACAACTAGCAAGGAAGCGAGTGATTCCGGTGGCATTCTTCCTGCCCAACAATTGCAGCCCCAATCCAGTCATTTACAGCAGCAGAATAGACGTGACAGTTCAACGAGCACAAGTGGAGTCATGACAGGTAAATGGTTTCTTTGAAGTCTCCAGTTTCTGGGATTTTATGGGGCTCATTTCGTTTATTTCGGATTCTGTATGGGGACAATGAGTACCAATTTCATTTTCTGTTTTGTGCTTTTACGAACAGACTTAAATTGGCTTTTTTGGGTGTTTCTAAGTGATAGGGGCTCCTTGACGGGACTGTTTTGATTTTTGTTTAGATAACACTTGGGGGATGATTTCAATTTTGTACTTCTATCAAACTATTTCAAGTAAAATATTTCTTTTGAGGAACTGGCGTGGTGCAATTTCAGAAGAATTTTGTAAATATTATTTGTAATAACGAAACCTTGTTTTAAAGACTAATTAATTTCAAGAAATAAGGGAAAGATACTGTCCCTGAGAACAAGTTAGAAACGATCAAATTCTGGAGGATGTTCCAAAACCACACCATTAAAAGCTGTTGCGAATAGAAAGCAATATATTTAGTAAATTGACAGCACTTTAACACGTAGAAGAATAATAAGCAAAAGGAGGTGTCGTATCCTTACAAGAATACAAAAAACTCTTAAGTTACTAAGGAATATAAACAATTTTAAAGATGTGTATTGAATTTTCTTGAAACAGTTATATATCAACCTACATATGGAGTTAATGGGTTCATACATCCTCAAGTGAAACCTAGGAAGGTTTACATACAAATACCTAGGACACTAGAGTGGAGGAGTTAAACTGCAGTCGACGTGCTTGCAAGGTCCTTAAGATTTAACATTTGGTGAATCCCTGCACAATTCAGAGAAATAAAAAAAATTCTGTACAAGATCTCATGAAATCTGAACATGATCGTGAAGACCCTAAATAAAATTATGTAATATTTCCGAAATATATAATAATTGCAATAATCGTTAACTTAATCTATCAGATGACGAACTCGTCTGTTTTTAGATATGTGCTACAACTGGACCTTTTCATTCTACTGTACACTCATGACCATCACTGGCTGTGAAGGGTCTGCAATCGCAAATGTCATGTCCCCAGTTCCAATTCATGCAAAAGGGACTTTTTAGACGAGTTAGTATTCCCTGAGGCGTTATTTTCGATCATAATTCTGCGTTATTAAATCTTGAATCGGCAATGACGATGTTTTTACTTAGTCCCTCCTGGAGCCGTAGCTCCTATTCACTTGAGACACAAGTTTTCAGAGGCTTCTTTTAGCCAATTGGCCAATTCTTCTTCTAGGAAAGCTAAAAGCAAACCTTCATCTATAAACTCGTATGTCGCTAGGATGAACCTACGACTATAAAGTTCTGAAAAGAAGAAGACTTGTAAAGGTTAAAACAAAACAATCAAAGCAGCACATGAGTTGGTTAAGTTACATTCAGTCAAAAGTCTTTCAATCCTGCTCGAAGGACCAAACCACACCCATTGTTTCTCCAAAGTTAACCAAATTTTAGTGAAACATAGACAACAGTTATTTAAAATAGTCATATAAGTAGCATTTCTTTGGTTATGGAAAATTGTACAATCATTTTATCTACAGCAAAAATGAATTAACTGCACTACAAAATACTCGTTCTTTGCAAATCTTCAAACTTGTTAGGTTAATGCCATTCCCAGTGACCGACTTCCTAAAACAATAACTTTTTCACAGAACAACTATCCCATGCATTCAGTCACGGATCTAATAATAGTTCTAGCGCTTAATTACGCTGATTCAGAGACAATAAACACGAGTTCAAAAATCTAATTTAGCTGGGAAATAAAAGATGCAGCCACCTCTCCACCTCACCAGATGGGTTGGCTTTGATTGGATTTTTCTTAATCGCTAAGCTTTATTAGAAATCGCCGCGAAAAAATGGCTGGCCTCTGACAATAAAACAATCATAACCAGCGAATTTTAACGATCATTTACCAAACGGCTGCAAGGCTGTATCTTGCAGCTAATTAAATAACACGATCAGTTAGGTTAGGATCTCATCAGATGGGATGTATTCACGACTCGTCGCGCGATACCCGTGAAATAAGCAGCAAAATACCAAAACAAAATGTGATTATCGTCACAGCCATCAACATAATAACATATTTCTGGATAACGGTAACCCGATGCTGTAAAAACGTCACAAATTTACCGCTTTTCGTGGCGATGACTGCCCCAGAGTACCTCTAACAGTTGGGGAAATAAAAACGTGAAAGCCACTGAAAGGTAGTCGAAAAAGTTGGCAGCTACCTCAGCGACAAGCCCTGGACTTTCTCTGAAGTTCGTCACTGTAGAATTTACCGTTTTGAAGTTATAAAGTTACGCGCGCACTCTTTGTACCCACTTCTGCAGAACTCTTGAGTCTGCGAAACTGTTGTGCTGGTGTGAAGAGGTTCGCTCCGGACGCCGGACGCATGTTATTTCGGGGAGGCAGAGATCCGCGCCTCGGGGAAACCAGTTTCACTCTCCCCCTACCAGTCTGTGAAGAACGGTATCGTAGTCGTAGATGGCGCTCGACACGAATAAACTTACCCATGCAAAGAGACGCCGGTAATCTCAACCAACGGTGAATCAAGTTTCCCAGTTGTTGCTCCTCTGCTAAGCGTGAGCTTTTTTCCTGACGAACTGTGTTCTTTTCTTGACCGCAATGACTAGGCTGACCAGTTTCATCTTGTTGTGTCCATTCCCCTCCGCCTAAACCTGAAGACACATTCTAAAAATCAGTCAAAGATAGCCTCTTCATCTTACCGTGTTTTTGCCGTACAACGAACTCTAGCGGTAATTACGTCAACTACAAATAGTACAGTTAACTTGGATTCATCTTGGTATGTTTTGTTCTTTGTGCTACTGGGCTCTGCCTGTTAATCGCGGCTTTTTGCATTTATGCAGCGTTTCGTTGTCTTTTGTTTTTTTCACGTTCCTCTTTCGACTCAATGTTGGGAATGTCGTCTAAGTAACGGCAGTTGATGGGAAAAGCCTAACAGAAGGATGGAGTTTCGTCGAGGTTGGATAATTCGTTAAGTAGCTACCATTAGAGATGGTTGGTTGCGGTTTTCTATTTAATAAAATTTCTTAATTGAATTGAGAATTTAGAAAATTGTTGCGGTATTATTGAGCCTGACGATGAAATTATGAAGACCTTCCCCTGGTTTGTGTATTATCAACAAATCCCATTTTCCTCCCCTCTCTGGAGCTGGCATGCAATTGTCCCTGCAAAATGTAACAATGGCTGAATACTTGACAAATTGATTTTTTTAAATATATTTTGTAAAAGTCTCTTTGTTTATTATTCACAAAACTTCTTTTTACACAGTATCTACTCTTAGAAAATTAGGAGCCTTAGATACTTCCATTGACAACTATTGTTTTTTCAGTTAAACAGACCTCCACAAAAGCCATGGACAATTGCTAGGAGAATGAGAAAAACAACCGTTTTAATAATAATAAAAAATGATACAAAAATAAATAAAGGGGTCTCACTTTTATTTCGGTGTTGGTGGATCATGGTTCATATGTTTGCGGGTTCAAGTCGGAATTCCACCAGCTAGCAATTGAGGTATTGTAACTAGGTGGTTTGGAATTCATAATGTAAGCAGTAAATCCAAAAATGTCAAAAAACAAATATCTATTTCTATCTTCAGTCGTGCTTACTTCACTTTTTCTGCCACTATTTATGGATAAAGTGGAAGCACAGAGCGAGATCTGTAATTTTTGTAACTTGAGCGTGATGGATATTTCCCCGTGAGGGCTATACCTCCATTTTGTGTAAATAATGGTAATCTCGATTGTGGACAAGGAGCTTGTACACGAAAATCTGTAATTTAATGATCTCAAATCAACTGGGATCACATTATAAAAATCTTTCGTGGAAAGCAGGCTGTCGTCTATGCTGTAAATCTCACTTCCTAACGTTCATTGCACAAAAATTTTACTAGAAGGAACGTGACAGATCCTATCAAAAATTTTTCCATGGTTCCACGCACTGTCAGAATATTCTGAGGCCAGCATGCATGTCGCCGCCTACATCTAACATTCTCAAGAATTCTTAAGGCCTAGTGGGTACCACGTACCGCAATAATTAATAATCTTGACCAGGAGTCACGACCATAGGAAATCTGGGCAGCACCCAAGAAAAAGGGTATTCCCGTGCAGGTATGCGTTTACAGTCCACAAGAAGTACTCAGCCTCATGAATTTTATTCGAGACGTATCCAAGTAACAATTTGAGTGATTTGCGTTGATATTGTACGCTCACTGGCATAGCGCATAGGCAATCCGCACTGGGGTCTGGGGCTAAACTCGCATTCGTTATCTGTATCTCAGCTGTGTTGAGCGAGTGAAAGACACCGAGAATTCTAGTGAATGCAATTTTGTATGCAAAACACGGCCTAGATTGACCCAGATTCGAAATAGCTTTTGGCGCGAATTACTCTGTACGCAATGTAATTAAATGAGTGTGTGGTTTTAGATAAGCCCAAACAGAGAAAATCAACAGTTCTAAATTGGAAAGTACTGTTCGAAAGTTCTACGGACTTGTAGTCATGCATTTGGCGGTGACACGATTCTTGCACCATTCCAAATATATTTCTCAAGCCAGAATGAGGTAAGGAATATCAATGTCAGTGGAATACTGCGGTGTGCCGAGTGCTTTGTATTCGAAAGAAGAAGTTGCGAGAATTTATTTTTGTTTTATTATATCTTAAAACATTCCAAATTGTGGAATAATCGCAGCACCATTGGCAGCACCATTTCTAGTGTTGACTACTCATGGCTGTAAGGATGCAAAACAAGGGCGAAAGAGTTTAAATGACTTTCCCTATGTTCACTACTATACGTTTTCAACACTACAGAGATATCATTGGAAATTCATGCATTACTATTTGGTGTGGTGTTCTTTTCTTGATTTATTGAAGAAGATGTGAAGGTAAGAACCAATTTTAGCATCCATGAATTTCTGGAAGTAAATGTAAAAAAGAATGCATGAACAACCAGTATATGTGTACTCATCAACAACCCAGTAGGAAAACTGAGAAGCGCTGCCCTCGGCAATGAATGAATTCTTGCACGAATTTGTAAGAAATGAAAGTTCAGGAGCTACTTTCCAAGACTCCTTGGCTATCTCTTATTATTTTTAAGAGTTCGGCATGTTTCGATTGTATTGGGAATTTAGACTTTGTGATGCAATAATTGAAGATGTGAGTTAATACACTCAAAATAACCGATAAGAAATGGGATGATAACTCACAGCCTCAGACCTAATGGAATGCAAAGTAACCAATAACTCACTCCCATCAATACAACAAAACGTAAGGTCTTTAGCTGGATCATTTTCCTGGGGAGGATCTCTACATGTGCAGTGTTACTAACAGAGTACTTTTTCAGAATATTTGAGATTTAAACGTTCAGCGAAGTGTCTTCAATCTTATTAAGAGCCTTATATTGTCTGAATAGAAAATCTCTTGTCGCCATGGCATTGTGGATTTTACGAGATAACCAGAAGGATCCAGATGAAATAATGTCTTTGCAGTGGTACCTGTCTGTAATTTAAACGGGAAAGGTTTCGATCAAAGCTTTGGTTTTGTGGTCCATAGAGGTGGAAGAATAATCATCGGAAATATAAGTTGCGCCATGTTAATATTTTTGTGATCAGGGTAGAGAAATTATGTGCAGCCTGAAGTTCAAACCGAAATTGTGAACGTTTCACATACATATGATAATTTAAATTACTTGGGAATGTCCTGAGATCTCTCTCGAACCTTGTTTGAACAATCTCAAACCTGATCCGCCAATTTTCGGGCAATTTCGCCATTGTAACATGTTTAGAAAGTGCTCATAACTTTCCCATAGCTTCATACAGGATACATTTTTTATCACACCATAAAATCCAAACTAATCCGAACTTTTTAAAGAAGGCACTGAACTCATGCACAGGATTCAGCACGACAATCAAAAGATACGACAAACAATAGCAGCATCTTCAACTGTTAGATCGTTACCCGCCGTAACTGTCAGGCATCTCTACTCATCGTCCCATTAAAGGATGAGTCTCCAAAAAAACAAGGAAATTTTGTTTTATATAAAACGCCGATTTTATTACGCCTACAATTTCTTGTCAGGTACTCATGAGGTGGTTGATGCAGATGTAATGTACCTGAAATCTTCCTCCCCTAATTCGGGGGTTATTGATCTCTTAAGAGGCTGATCTGTTGCACATGTTTTGTGCATCTCGGATAAGGCTTCACCTTTTTATGTCTATGCGCTAGAGATTTAGGGACAATGGCTTTGTTAAGAATTCCTTTGAGAAACGGATGAGAATCATATTGCACTTCACTTACAACTGAATGTACAGTTGATAGGAACCGTTAGTGCGTCCCGGATTTCCTGAGTTTCCTGAGAAAATACTCTGAACACTTTTTATACCAAAATTATGCTATTTGTTAAATACCTTCACATTGGCAGTCTAGAAACCAGCCTAGCATCTCAGATTTGATCACATTGTAAAGCGTTTCCCTCTGGGGTTAATTTTCAATTCCTCAGATTTTTTCAACTATTTTTTTTCATGCTTCCGAGTTTATTTCTATGACCACAAGACAAAGAGAAGGGTCAAATGTGGCGCACGTGCGATAGCATTTTAAATATTTACTGGAGCTGTATTGAACTCTTTGAAGCCAATATCGGAATTACCCCAAGCCCTTTCATCAGTCTGACCCAGTTTCGGGCGATTAGTAAGCACATGATTATCTGTCTAGCTGTCCACACAAACAGCTTTTGTTTCGAGCGACGTGAGATTAGACTTTATTTTAGACAAACGACAAACTCCAGCTTTCTCGATAACATTTCGCTGATAAGACCGCGGAACTGTCCTCTGGTCACCACCGACACACAAAAAGATTGTCCGGCAAAATCGGCCATCTAGAGATGATCGTCGTGTCAGGTGTGTTTGTCGTGCCACAGTACATCTGTAGTTTTCACAAATCAGTGGTAATTAACCAGGCAAACATAACCTCTCTGATTTCCACCAGTCATCACTGCAGTGACTAATTATGCTATGCGCGGCTATTTACAAATTTTTATGTGTTCATTGGCTTTTCACTGCGCCAGCCCCTCGAGCTTGATGGGGATCGTTGCGCAAGACCCGTGCCAGAATTTATTCCTCAAACGGACCATTTTTAGGTCAGCCCAAGGAGTGGTTGAGGATTTTATGGCGAACATAAAACATGTGAAATCAGGACAGTGACTAATAGGTGTGTTAAATTATTCGGATCAGGTTAAGACGGTGCGGAACTTTTGCGAATCCGCCACTTTTTGATGGTATCTCTCCGTGGCGGTGGCGATACTCCACCCTCCTATGGGTCTTTCTTTACCTCGTTTCCAATTGTTTGTTTTCATTTGCAACCGATTAGACAAAAACAGGTCATGGAAGACATTTTCACTATTGTAGTTCGTCGGTTGTGATCTTGCCGCAAAAGTCCTTTGAAAGTGAATGCACTTACGCACCTGCAATCGGATGCGAATGGCTTCTGCTGGTCACACAGGTAACCTTTCACCAGGTGATGTCATTTGGGGCCATAAAATATTTTTTTCTGTTTTTGCAAAATCTTCAATGACTGGTAGATTTCTTGATGCGGATTTCTTGTTGTACCAAAGACGTACGTAACGATTTTAGTGCTGTTCGTTTCACATGATGGGACTTCCTAAAACACTTGACGACATGATATTTAGTTGTAAAGAGAAGGGAAAGTTTAGCAATGGATTTGCAGAGATTGCTAAGTTTGTGTTAACTGAAAAATCTGATTGTCTGAAGAAGAACTAAAAATCCACTTCATTTCGTAAACATTTCAGTTTTTTGCAATTATTTGTTTACACGAATATGTAAAGAATGGTGCTACCAACAATTTACTTAAAGCCTTTGAGCAGGGACACTACAGAATTGGAGGAAATGCAGTATACATTGTTATAACCAAGCAGCAAGACCACCAAACCTAACCGGTCCTGCGATTTAACAAAATTAGAAGGACAAAGATGCAGGCCATTGTGTACAAAACTATACGACCTAGATCATCTTCAACAAGTCCAATCGTCGGAAATAATCGGCGAACAAGCAGAAATTGTAATCTTTTAGTGGCCGAAGCAAATCATTGATAGAAATAGAAAAAAGTGGCGGGCTAAGAATCGATCCTTGGGGGATACCACTATTTGTAAGGAGGAACTCAGACTTTCTATTATATTTTCACAAAAACTATTTCCTTCCGACCTGTAATATAAGATGAAATTAACCTACAAGCCAGGGTCGAGAAATTAAGCTGGTCTAACAATTTTTGTAGCAGACACTGGCGATCAATCCTTTCAAATGCTTTTGAAACGTTGTTGAAAAATAGGATTTTGCACGTTGACTGCCATGGCGGTTACCGATGACCAACATTTGTAGATCTCTCACGAAAGGTTTTATGCTATTTGTAACAATCAGAGTGTTAATAGACATCCGCTTCACTGTCTTGATACCGCTGATACTAATTACGTCCTCTACATCTACTAGTAACATTCTGCAGATACAACATTGGACAAATTTGATATAAACTCACAGAATTTGAGTTTTCTGATGTCAAAAGAGAGAGGAGATTACTATCCTTTCGTGTTAGATTTTTCGAAAGCACTTTTTGAATGCTTCTATTTTTCTAAACAAATAATTTTCATTTTCAGTGATGACACTCAGATTTGTATATAATATCAGAAAAATAAAATGAAACCAAATAGCCGACTTATTTCCCGATAAGCCAGATAATACCGTGAAATTATTTATCGAGTTCAATATTTTGCAATAATCAGAACTGAGGAAGTCTTAACAGGTTATAAAAGTCATCCAAAGGCCAAGTAACCTGCAGTTACAGGCAGAGGTCTATAGTAATATTATACATGCTGCATAAACCTCATCGCAATCGATACAAATTAGCATTCTGCACTTTGGCATAGTCAGTCGTTCGTCATCTGACTTCTAATCTCTTCAAAATTAGCATAGAGGCCGTTCACCAATACGCAGGAAACGTCATAAAAAATATGCTGTTTTAAACGTTACACCTCTGCAAACCAAAACAAGTTTTTGAAAGCCCTGCTTTATGACAGCGCCACCAGAACAATTTCATTGAAGAAGTCATCAATTACCGTGACATTCGTGCGAATATTCCCCTGCTATTACCCTTTTATCGCGAATTTTTCGTGAATTAACATGACAATGGAGAAGTAGCAGCAAAAAAGAAAATTATTGTTTTGTTCCCCACAGCAACTACCCACAGAGTCCATTATTCAACAATAAAATCTATTTAGAAGTTGCATAAAAATTATAAATTGGCTTTCCATCACTTGAAGCTCACTGGGACGGGATGATTAACCAATTTTGATTGCAACAGCAGTTGACCTTTCTCATTTAAAGCCAAGAAGAACGCAACACGATGTGCATAACTCAACTGGTTTTCTCTAATATTCTACGACAGGCACTAACGCATGCACAAACGTCGGCATATCTAACTAATGTCGATATCTTTTTGGCAACACGCGATGTCATCGACCGACTGCCCAATAAATATCAGTTGGAAAATATCTGCGATGGATACCTAAACGGAAACTACAAAGAGTCAGAAAATCTCCATCTAAAACGTTCCTAATTAAGGTGGGATTCACAGGTGGACTAAGTCTTTTTGTACACTCGATATGGTATTATCAAATTGGCATTAAAATTACCTTCATAGAGAAATGACAAATTCAGCCCGGAGAGTTTGCGCAAGTTTTCTCTCTAATACCTTAGATCTCGCGGTTCAGCGAAGATACAAAAGTATTGAAGCCAGAAGTCTAAAGGTGATTAATTCACTGCGTTTGAGCCCCGTAACCTCCCATCGATTTTAAAAGGTATTGACTTGAATGGGAAACACATTGTCTTACTACTCTTGAGCAATTCTGCAGACTAGTTGTTGCCCCAGGGCATTATTGATATGTGGTTAAAATTCATTAAAGCTACTACAGGTCTAGCGTTGCAATTGACGCGGCTTGGGTGTTGACTGTGTCGATGAAAGCAGTTATTAACGCATTTTCAGAATTTACCTAAACGAATCGGTGAGGTAGGTCACATTTTGTTTTTAAATATGAAAAAGAACGGAAAACACCCACTCCCTGTGGGTTTTTTCAAGGTATTGCCTAAGCTCAGAGGACAACCCTATGATGCACACAACACAGCTTAACCTTAAGACTTAAAATGTAATCATCTAATGATTTTAATATTGAGTTGAGGGCTACACAATTAAAAGATGTGTACATTACCCTACTATGCAAATATCTCTCTTATTATATATACTATATTCTTATAAACGTAAAAATTCACAATACTCATTTTAATTCCAGATATTTACTCTTCGTTCTTGTGGAGTCAAAAACAATATTTCAGGGCACTCTTCAAAACACACTTTAGCCGTCAACTAAGATTTATCTCTTCACGTTTTTTTAATAAATTAGATAACAGGGTGCTTCATTGTCATGAGTCCCTGGGTTAGAATCTCATCACCCGTAACTTACGCGAATCAGTACGTTCAGTTGCGACGTTCGTATCAGAGATCACAAAAAATAAAACTCCCTTTTTTTGGATAGGGTTTATAAGAAGCTCACGTATTCTGCAATCCTTGTTTATTTCAGATGAAATGAAAGGTTTACTGGTGTCATAGAACTCTACCTTACTACTAAGTCTCTTAGTTAGTTGATTAATGAATCTTTTCGGCGGTTCCAGCATTGGGTTCAGTCACGTTCGATCCTACCACTAACAAACGAACCCTTGTCACAATTAATGTAGCGCTGCAAGGGTTGAACGAAGCGGAATCCACTTTAAAGTTTAGGTGTAATTTAGAATTTTAGA
>QYTT01080461.1:15163-32161 GCA_006980735.1 Dasypogon diadema | reverse complement strand
TTTTTTTTTCTGGGGTTTGAAACACAACCCCTTATCAGACGTGTAATATTCATTTCAGCGAAATTTTCACAACCATGTTATGACTACTCATAACTCGGGAATTTGCTCCCATGTTTATTTTAGCCATTCGATGTCTGGACTTGTTTAGACTATAATTATTGTGGGGCGGTGTCAAATGTAATTTTCTTTTCTAATGAGTGGTATCGAATTAAAACAATGCCCATGCACACTTTTAGGTATTTTGAATAGTAAGAAAAATATGACGAATCATATGACCTGATGCAACACTTCCCTCCTATCTCTAACCGCACAGGGAAAACATGTGCTTGAATTTCAAGCAATTTTTGAATGATTGAAAACTTGTGTTACTGCGACAAAAGCTTTTCTGAAGTCGTTCCAGTTGCTAAGAGTAGAGGTTCACAACTAAAATTTATCTGCATTCCAAGAGACCACAGGGGATGTCGTTTTTCCAATTTCATCAAACTAATAACATGACCTTCCTGGAATGGAGTACGTATCTCGGGTCAGTGCGTGCGGGTTCCCTTTTGCAACAGATTGCTTGGATGTTCTGAGCATCGTCCATTACTGTCAGATAAACTCAGGATATCCTTCGGAGTGCCGCCGGAAACAATATTAGAATTGCTACTATTTAGCACGTTTACCAATAATTTACTAGGGGTTATCCAGGACATAATAGTGATTTTGATTTTGTTTGTGTTGATCTTTTAGTGAGCGCCATCCAAGATGACCAACCTTAAAATTCCTTTTTACTCAGAGAAGGTAGCTTGACAAGTTGGCCCTAGCTGACAACAATCTTAAATATAAAATAGCACGAACACAGAATTCAGCATCGCGATCGATATATGCGACTACTTACTGTAGACAAGTAGCAGTCCAATGGATGGAGGAGAATCCACGCTTTCTTGCCCGTCCAATAGGCCCCACCGACACATCATAGAGTATGACTGGCAGAGAATTGCCCTGATACCCCTACGAAACGGGATGGGAGACAGTATCTGCTTCTGATGCTTAATTAATCCTCGCAGAGTCCTCTGTCGAACCCGAGCGGTCGGGACAGAAACTAAACGCATCGAGATTGGCCAGGAAGCATAAGTGGTTGACGTTGTTAAGAGCGAGAGAGACCATCGCATTGGCAAATTGGACTGATTGCAGTTCCTCCTCGTGGGAATGGAAGTGCTGCTCAGCCAGGCCATACGTAATCGATCGGAACATGTGGTAGTTGGAAGGGGTGATGTCTGAGAAATACGGCCGGTAGGCTTCCCATTTGTATATACGTTTTAACCGGTTGTGCATCATGAGACCGAGATTTATCATGTTGCAAAATCACTTGTCGTGTCTCTCCTCGTATTGCGGCCGTTTTTCCTTCAATGCTCAACTCAAACACATTAGTTGTGTTCGGTAGCGATCTCCTGTGATGGTTTCACCAGTTTGCAACAGCTCATAATATACCACCCCGAGCTGGTCCTACCGAATACATAGTATAAGCTTCGAGCCATGAATGTTTGGCTTGGCCGCGGTGCCCCCACGACTTTTTTCGCTTCGGATTATCGTGCTGAATCAACTTCTCGTCGCCAGTAACAATACGATGTAAAAAAGCGTTACTTTTTTGTCGTTGGAGCAGCTGATTGCACGTGAAGAAACGCCATTCGACATCTCTCGGCTTTAACTCGTACGGCACCCAGTTTACTTGTTTTTGGATCATTCCCAAGATTTTCAAACAATGTGAAAGTACTTGTCGAGTTACACCCAATGAATTTGTAAGTTCTTGTTGCATCTAACATGAGTTTTCATCCATTAATGCCTCCAAATCTACGTCTTCAAACTTCTCAACCGGTACGGGATGCTCCTTGTCTTCCATGCTGAAATCGCCACTTTTGAAGCTTTGAAACCATTCGCGACACGTTCTTTCACTAATAGAAGCCTCACTATAAGTTTCTGCAATCATTCAATGCGCCTCAGCCGCAGATTTCTTCGAATTGAATGCAAAAAGCAAAACTCCCCGCAAATGACGCTTATTTGGCTCAAATTTCGACATTTCCGCGCATAAAAAAATATATGACACCGCTAAAAATTCACAAATGTACTGATGAGGAGTTGTTGACAAATGCCTAACCTTACCATGTGACGTTTCTGATCTGACATTCGTGACCGGCATTTACTGCTGGCGCCATCTAATTGGAAAACAGCGGTTTTCCATTTCTACTCCTGATTACCTAATATCTTTTTTCGAAAAAGAAATATGATCAATATGAAGCGATGATAAGGTAAGTAAGCTTTCAATCTTCACTGTCAAAAAAGGAGCTGGGAATACCAAAGGACTTAGATCAATCTCTTCAATTCCGTCTTATTTTCTTTATATTTTTTTAACGGATTATTTCTGATCTTATCTAGAAAATTTCGCGATAAACCATGTTTTTCTACATTGCTAATTCTATAAACTTAAATTTAAAGCCATCTTAAAAGGTATGCACTTAATATTCAAACCAAAGTCCATGCATAATGATAATAATATTTGCCTAGGATTCATTCTACGCAAAAGAATGTATACGAAAAAATTTCCTGGTTTCCAAGAATCTGAGAATATGTGAACAAACATTAATCATATGTGGACATGAAAAACATTGCAATTTGTGGCGCGAATGTAAATATTTCCAACAGGTTTATTTCGCTAGAAGCTTGTCTTGTTTATTTACCAAAATAATTGAAGGCCTTATGACCGATCGTTATTATCAATAGAAATAAATACCCTCCTTACTTCCGCGTTAGTTTCATTCAACAACAAGCCAAAGGTTTAAATCACCTCACTTAAGTGTAATCGACAGATAGTGTATTATTTTTGACAAATTACTCAACTAATGCGCGCGAAAGACGTCACACCCCAGCAGGGCAAATGTGTTTGTTTGTTATTGCCCGTTTTTAATAAACGAGTAAATAACATCATAATCTCATTTGCGCTATTTATCAACCTGCCGTGTTTTCTTGCAGCAACATTTTCGCCTCGGCACTCTCAGCAGCAGGGACAGGTGTTTGTCAGATAGATTTGCTAAATGATCTAATTTTTCACCAGCATTCCGAACACCTTTTCAAGGTGGGAAAGTGATTTAACAAAATCGTCGTTGATGTAATTTTTTATCTATCGCAGCTATGCTGCTTCCGCCAGCTCAGCTATTGTAATTTTCGATAATGACGCCAATTAAAGACCTCCAACAATGATAGCAATTTGTTTACAAAACAAATTTTCGAAATTTTTGTTGTACTCATACTAAGTAGGTTAACGGCGCAGTTTTGTGCTCTTTACCCATTTCACGCTGTACTTGATGGCTAATGACAACTTTGACAGACAGATAATGCTTGTTTACGTCTTTCGCCTATGTTTACAGTACACGGTAGGTGGTGAAAAGTAAGCGCGGATAAAGGTCGGATAGTTCGTGACTCAATCACGGTACGTTTTACACATTTTTTGTTATTGTTATGTAAATACCCTGACATATTTGGCAAGCACGTTGAACTCGTCTCTCGGGCTTCATTCGTAACTTTTTGCATCCATTGAACTTTTAATAGTTACGTATTTACGCCTCATCATATCTCTAGAATGAGGTTGGCCGTTGAGTGGTTATGAAAATCGTACAAATAAAAAACTCCCAAAAAAAGCGAAAATTTGATGAGATAATTACATTCGTTTTTCAAGAACAATGTGCAATAGCCTAAGCAACCGTAGGGCAAAACAAGCAAAAACTTAATGGAAATATATGACTAAATCATTTAGTTTTTAGTAACGGCAATTTTTATGTTGCAATACTTGAGAGCCACTAAAAAAGTTGTGTCGTCTATTTTCAGAAAAGAGTTAGCAACCTAAACGGATGTACCCTGAGGTAGACCCTTCGGAGGCGTCCATCTCCATTTCAAAAGCCAATAGGTTCCCAGCAGACAGTAAACCTTTTCGGAAATTTGTTGCTACCCCTTGTAAGGTATTTGTAATTCATTTAGGTAGCATAACTAGCGAAAAGAGAAAAGAACAAATGTATTTGAAAATCTACTTTTGCGTAGGATGACTCAAACAGGCTTGGTTTAACTATTTTGCTGACAAGACAGTCTTAATGTAATAATGGAAAATTTCTCGAGAATATAAACTGTTCTCTTTCAAGAAATGGTCACATTTCTGATTGCTGAGGAGTACATAACGATTCTGCGTGACACACAAGCTCATATGAACAGAAGACAGTAAAATTGTAAATCTAAGACAGGCGATGATATAGTCCAGATACCCAAATTGACCAAATTCCTTCTTTCTGTTAGATCCCTAGATCCCTAGGGACCGGGACTTAAAAGCTATCTCCGGACAAATGCATTTTATCAAGTAATTCTCTCACGAAAGCTTTTATGCTAATTGGAGCAGTTAACGTGTTAAAAAAAAGTGTGGGATCGAAGCAGTATCTTGAACCTAGAACCATTAATACGTCCGTTGTTCATCCACTTGAAAAAACAAAGCCAGCTAGATACTACCAGCGGTTCAACCCAGTCCGTCAATTTGGTAAAACAAAGGATACACTCAACCTTTCGTCTATTTCGTGTAATTCATTAAGGAACCACCGACTTTTAGCCGGTAGTTGTGGGCAGTAACACAAGAAGGACATCATAGTTCCTACCAGGGTTTAAATTGTTGCAGCATTTCACAGCATTTTTCATGCAAAACAGCAATAGCAATAGTATGCTGCGATATAAAATTCCTGCAGCACTTAAGCTCTGGTTTCTACCTCTTCTCCGGATCTTCTAATCTTCTACACTCAGAATCATTATTGCATTTGTGTTGCGGTGCTTTCAAGAATCTGTGCCCCGTGAAGAAGGAGACCAGTATTTTTAGCAGGTTCGCTGCATACCCCGCCCATATGCGTGGTGCTTTCAAGCTCTCTCTTGCTAAATACATTTTTGTATATATTTTTCTCACGAAAGCTTTTCAAGATGGCGGCGGCGAAAGATAGTTTACAACATAAATATTGCTTCCAGTTAGCAGCAGTTTTTCGAATGCCTCTTTGTGCTTATTTCATGAGTTCGGGTGGGATGAGAGTTATCTCTTTCTGGAGCGTCTGCCAGGTCTGATCTCGATGTCGAAAGGGTGAAGACGGGTCGTTGCGCGGGTATCACGTGCAGGGATAACACCATAGATTTCGTTAGAACAATGTCCATTGAAGTAGCTATAAAAGAGCTTTAGGCGTGCAACATTACCTCGGTGCTCCAGGGAGTCGATTTTGGAAGTAATCGTCTCATCGACAATGAGCTTAAAAGCTTTTTTGGATAATGCAATACGTCCTGCCTCTGCACAAATATGCGAACTAAATTCAAGTCCCGGTCTGATATGATAAGATTGCTGAATACCTGAACTCCTCTAAGATGTTCAATGTGGGAGAATTTAAAATACCCACCCCATTTACGAAGAGAGGAGGAGAGTTCGGGAATTTTTTAAGGGAAATCAAACACCTTTGGGTTCTAGGTGCATTAAATTCGACACGATTCGCTTTGTCAATCGTGCTCGACTGATTGTATTCAGTAGCATTACTGCGAGAATTAGCCACTAAGTTAAATAAGTACGCGAAATCAAGGATACTGCCTCCTTTGAAACTGTGAATAGAATTGAAGGTAAAAAATAAGAGGTAATTAATGAAGAACAGAAAGAGAGCAGGGGACAATATAAAGCCCTGGGGTACACCGAAACCGATGTTGTAAGCGTTAGAAATGACATGGTCCAAAGTAACACAGATGGAACGGTCAGAAAATAAACTACCAATCCAAGTAAGACAGGGTGCTAGACTCTGTCAAAAGCCTTCGAGATGTCCCGACTCACCGAAGCTATGGAGGCAACAAGGAATGTCATCAAATCGCCGGTTGGGCCGGTCCGGAGTGAAAGTCATATTAACGATCATGGTTTAGGTTGTTTTGCTTAAGATATTTTATCACTTGTGCGTTGATAAGAGTCTCAAAAATCTTTGCCAGAATCAAATTAATAGCTATTGGTCGTTGATAGTTAAAAGGATCGCATGCCTTCCCCTTTTTAGGAACTGGCTGAACGTGGGAGAACTTCCGTAATGATGGAAAAATAACTTTTGAATATGATAAAGAAATAGTTTTAGATTTACAATTCTACTATCTACTATTCACGAAGTACTGCTTATTTTATGGATTCTAATGTAACAATTTTTGATGATACAATTCAACGAATCTCTGATAAATAGAATGAATTACCGATAAAGGTATTAGAATAATCGAAGAGATACACTCAATAGATCAGATAAACAGAACAATAGCCAATAACACTTTTATACATTTTTACAAAAATACAAGTAAAAGTAATTAAATTATATTATAAAAATTGTTTGTTGGAGTATTAAATAAAAAAGTATATGAGCATTAAAAGGACAGAAAATAGTTCAAGTGTTTCAAAATTCAAAAATTTGAAAGCTTTTTTAAATTGCTTCCAAACTGCTCCAAATACAACAACTATAAACTGGATCTTAAAAACAGAAACTGAAAGGAGAACTTGATCATTTAGCACCATTTATATGCCTAAGCAAAATTGTACTCGTGGTGTAAAAATAGCTCCCATGAAAATTCCTTTAAACCCAAAAATCCACCGAATTATTGGAAATGTCTCCTAGAATTCGTCTGTTCTATTTAAATTCCTTTCCATTGTGTTTGTTGTGAAAACACATTCCGTTATAGTTTTCTGGACGAATTCTGATTAAAGGAAATTTCAGCAATTACCCCCATATCCTTTCAAGCTGCTTACCAAAGAGCAGTGATATTCAATGTAATGGAAAACCAAAGCATTCTTAGCTGTTCTCCTTCCGACGAGGGGGAAAAGCAAACAAATGTGGCATGAAAATTGTAATAAAATTTTTCGTAGACGTCGTATTTGAATCTACGCAAAACCTTTCTACAGTAATATGACTCATAATAAGAGAAAATGTAATTATTTTGGAAATAAAATGGAAATAACTTTTCGAAGACTTTGGCTTTTATCTTTTTCCGAGGAAATTTTTATTAATTCCATGGAATCATTCGAAATAAGAAGGAAGCCAGCAACTAAAGCAAGTTTAAATTCAAGAGGATGTTTTCAGGTAATTTTCCAGCAAATTACTGCCTACATCAGTTCAATTTTATCAGGTGTATGTACAGTATACGGCCCCGCTCAATGAATAATAAGGAGGGCAACACTTAATATGCGACACCAATGAAACTTCATAAATTATTCCAAGTGCGGTTTCAACATTGTTGTCATTTTACCACCTCATAATTTACGAAAACATCACTTCTTCTTATTATTACATTTTACCGGTGAAGTTGGAGTCGATTTACTTTGTCAAGCACATCATTATGCGACAAGTGATAAATACCTTCGATGTGCACGTAGAGAAGAAAAGGGTAAAATTGGAACTTCTTAAGAAGTACCATTTGAAAATGTAGCAAAAAACTTTGTACCCAAACACTGTAATAAGAGAAATGAGTTACTCTGAAAATTTTAATAGTTTTCTATGAAGATGCGTTAAAGGAATTGGTAATGAACTTCGAGTCATATAGTTCATGTCAACAGAATGCTGATTAATTCACGAATGTTACTGAAATTAAACTGTTTGGCGAACAGTTGAAAAGAGTAGTTTTAAAGTCACAATTCGGTGTCTTAAACAGTGAAAAGGTCCACCTGTTCTTCAGTAACTTATAATATATAAATTCGGCAATTTATATATCAATAACACCTTTCTAGAGGGAAAAATTTTAAGAAATTGACATTAGAAATGTAAATTAGCATAGTGTTTTTTTCTTTGTGCAACAAAGGGGTTCCATTTCAGGAAGGCCAATACAGATGTTTTTACCAATAAATTAAACTAACAAAACAAAAAAAAGATAAAAAGCTAGATTTACGTGACAATATTTAAATTTTGCAACTGCTTAAACATCTTCTGCGAATCTCGAAATTTTCAATCTCTGTCTTACTATCGTATTAAAATTTATTTAAGTAAGGCTATCAAAATGTATGCACTTTAAATACTTTTATTAAGTCTACACAATTTTGTTTCTAGGCGGAAATAAGCAGACCTGCACAGATTTAGAGGTGAGAAGATATGCTTTGAAAATTTTGTGAGTACTTCCTACTTGATATTTCCAGATAAGGAACGAGTTTTGCGAGGGTAAGACGTGGATCGGTTCAATTATGGTTTGATAGTTTCCCGCAAGAAGACAGATACAGGTGCATCATCTCCTCCACACCTGACTTCAAGATAAGAAGAGGTGAATCCAAAAAGTTTCAAACTTTCAATGGAAGAATACAAAAAAAAGACTAACTGATGTCAGTGCATTAAAGTTATCATCCACTGTTATTGAAACTATGTTTCGAAAAACAGTCCGTTACGATAGAAAGGAAAAGGAGTATTCAGAAATAGATTGACATATACTATAGCGAAATTTCTAACAATTTTCTATAAATTTTTTCTTTTTAGAATACATTTGTCACCGAATTAGCCTATAGGCAACTAACTAAGATATTTACATGAACTCTTCTATCACTTTGTATCCCTTGTCAATGTCCATCTTCTTCACCAAAGAATATACGACTACAGCAAAGAGCTTTCGAATTTTAGAATGCCAGTGGTTAATGTATTTTACTCGCATGAAATCAACGCAGAAAAACAAAAGGTCCTGTTGACTATCAAAAATTGTTATCCGTTTATTTATCTTTTCTTTGATCTTATCCTCTTTTATTTACCTTTTTATATTATGTATTTAGCTGCGTTTTTTTGCAGCAGTGTACAGAGTTGTCATACATTAACCGATATTAAGTTAACTCGATTATTTTACCGAGTTAATAAGCTTAATGAGTTATTTAAGTCTTTTACGGGAAAATAGCGAGATGGCACTTATTCATTGCTACGGAGAGCGAAGTCAACATTTTAACACAAACACTTTCGATAAGCGCCATCTATTTGCCCGTAGAAGGCTTAAATAACTCAGCGAGCTTATTAACTCTGTAAAATAACAGAGTTAATTATTAACTCTGTATAATAACCGAGTTAATTTAGCCCAGTTAATGTATGACATCTCTGTACTGTGCTGCCAAAATAACGTAGCTAATGAAAATAAAGACGAACGTCAGCAGAACTGATATTAAGACAAATTTCAAGTTAATACCGGCCTTTATTTATCTCTGGTTTGCTTAAAAAGATAAAATAAAAGAAGAAGAATGAATTCTGCACTCCATGGATTCGAACCGTTCTTTTGAGTTTCATAGTTGCCAAAAAAAACAAACACAACATTAACTGTGTTAAATTAACTCGGTTATTTTTCGGATTTAATAAGCTAACTAGGTTATTTGAGTTTTCCATGAGAAAATAGATGGCGCTTATCCAAAGCTTTTTTGTTAAAAAGTTGATTTCGCTCTCGATAGCAATCAAAATAAACACAAATGTAAATAAAACTGATATTAAGTTAAATCTTAAGTTTATTACGGTCTGATGTGGCTGGTAGCTAACCTCTTTTTTATAATCCTTTGTAAAAACTCTTGTCACTGTTTTACTTTCAAAATTTAATCGATTTCAATTTTAAAACACTTTTAAATAAATTATTTAAACACATTTTTCAAATATTATTATAACTTTTAGTAAGAACATCAGAATTAGAAAGAATTAAATTTCTAGTTTTACAATAAAAATTCTCAGATAAAAATTTATTACTGAGGAACTGATTATATGTTCGTGTTCTCCTTGAAAAATTATTCAGACACTTTCTCAACTTAAATTTAAATATGATAAATTTATTTTTCACGATTTACGAATAATAAATATAAAAAGTTATTGAAAATGTAGCTAACCGCTACCGTCTTTACTTATCTCGGGCTTGTTTAAAAAGCAAAAAAAAAATAGAAACAGAAGAATAAACTCTGTACTCTACGGATTCGAACCATTCTTTTGAGCTTTCATTACTCTGTTGGCCCACAAATCACAGCTTTTATGCCTTTCCCAGATAAAACCCTCTGGAGACAGTCTTCCTACAAATACACATTATTGATGTGAAAAATCTTTTTAATTTCTGATGCCAATTTACTTAGAAATAATTTTTTGCATTGTAAAGGAAAACTGGCCTATTAGATAATTAATAGATTTAAAAAATTATGAATAAAAATATTTTTTGCATTAGATTTTCTATTATTATTTTAAGTTTGTGAAGTGTTAACTACAGGCAATAAGCAAAATATAAATTTTATATTCTTAAAGTTGTTATGGTCGCTTTCCTCACTTCTCATGTGAAGGAAAGAACTTTCTATATTTTGAACATTGGTCATTCGAACCAGATATTAAATTCATAGAAAAGATTCGAACTCAAACAAAAATCAAAATTAACCACATAAAAATGAAAATTAAAGGCATGAAAACTGCGAACGAAACAAAATTATGTACAAAATTATGAAAAACACGAGAAAGTTTATTAGTCACTGATTAGAAGCAATCACAGTCTAACCTTTTAATAAAACAAAACCGGAAACATTTAGACCCTACTTTTTAGTCACTATTTATTGGATATTATCTGAAAACAATGACACAAGAAGTTTCAATCTCGAACAAAAGAAGATAGCAAGTTATGCCCTCTGTAAATAAGTTATTCCACTCTGATCAAAATTATAGTTCTTTGGAAGGGCATTTCTTCCATCTGTAAATCAAGTCCAGAATGTTTCTGTGTTTCATTAAAAACTCTAGTTTCTACTGAATGGAATAAGATAAATGTTCGGTGCAGATTTGAGTGAAATATAATTATCTTCGCTACAGATCTACTTAATAATTAAAAATTACTAATAATATTTCTTAAATATAATAAAAACAACAAATTGACAAATTATTTTTTTTTTCCTTTAAAAAAACCGATTAACAGGGTGTTCTATAAACGACACACCTAATATTAACATTTCTAGAGCCATAACCAAGTACATTTTTATATAGCATCCACTCTGCCAATGGGAATTTATAGTTAATGGCCGTAAAATGAATTTCTATTTACGCTTCACTAAATAATAATTTTCTTTTTGTACATTAGGTGGGTCAGTATGAGTCAGAATATTCAAAAGAGTAAAACGAGCAACGGATTATGACACATAAAATAAATCTGTAATTTAATAAATCTTCCCGAATAAATTCAATGTCGACTACTATAAATTCCTCTACCTGTATTCATAATGTAATAAGAAACAATCAAAATAATAGCGGCCAACGTCACAGCTTATTAACAAAAACAACAATAAACAAAGTAAATACTTGAAGTTCTAGAGGCTATCGTGCCTACCAAGAAAAACAATATGAAATTTTCCATTAAATTAACTCATTTCACAGTACATTTCAGTACGCTTAAGAAACGCGTGGATACAAATTTTTGAAATAATGCCAACTCCCTTAAACATCACCAGTCATTACTCATCTGATACAACTGAACGTATCTTCAAGATATAAATACGCACGTGACAGCGACATTCTACAGACCAAAAATAATAATAGATCAAATCTGTACCTAAGACGACTGAAAGATATCTCATAATCGTAAATAAAATATAGGTTAGCCTTAAGTATACGCGCTTGACTTCTCTAGACAGTTCCGAAATAGCTCGGCCCTGGTTTCATTAAGAAAAACAAGTACAACCGAATGTCGTCTGTTGTAATTATCAGGACGAATGATAAATTTTTAAATGAATTTACGAAATATACATGGGTGGGCCTTTTTCCGTTGCGATTTGTTCCAATTTTTCATTTCTTCAACTTCTGTTTATTTCTCGTAAACTATATATTTTGGGATCGCTTTAATATGTTCACGTTAATTAGTTGAAAAGTAAAATACAAATAGGCGATTCTTCAGATCTAGTGATCTTTGTCGTGGAGCAAAAAAATATATATATATGTATATAAATTCAGACAAGAAATTGTTTACGTCTACTATATTATGTATCTCAGTTGTATTGGGATTTGAATAGCTTAATTATGAAAACGTTTACAATTTCTTTTCCATGACGTAAAACGGTGAGCTAAGTTGTGGAACTAAGAAAGTAGTATCTACGCCCATTCAGTTTCAAGTTTTGTTTATATCCTGCAGTACTTTCCCTAAGAAGTGTATACGAAACTAAGTCTGATCAGTGCAGCGTGGGATACCTAAATCATTCATGGATTTTATTAGTTTTTTCCATTGGTGAACCCTCTTTTCATTCCCGCATTCGCAGGATTAATAATCACAGGATTAATAATCAACCCTATGAATACATCGGAATTCTAAGACAGTACTACCGACAGGATGGGCGCTATTTCTTCGAATCTTGGCGGGCTGTTGGCCCTTGTTGACGATGTTACGGGCCTCAATGGCAAGATTGGCGGGCTCCTTAGCAGTATGGATGCTCTTGTTTCAAGGACGGCTTTGTTGCTTGACCGCTTCCAGAAGTTGTCATCCGGGCTGCACTCGCTCTCTGGCGCAATCGATGATCTCAGCTCCAAATTTTGTAATATTGAGTCCGCCTCATCCTCCGGTCCTCCTTTTCTCCGTACTATTATGCCTGTCTTAAAGGACATTAAGCGAGGCATTAGGCATGTCAAGGGTGAGTTGGGGGCCGATCCAGAACTCTCCCCTTACGCCCGAAATTTTTCAGGAATGACTTTGAGTGACTATTTCGACTTCAAAAAATTTGTTTATTTTGTTTAGAATTTTTAATAGCTAAACCCTTAACTTTTTATGTGACAATATCAAGTTTCTTAGCTCGAATCAAGAATAAACTCTGTTAATAAGACATAAATACATGCTGCCAAATGACATAACAGCTTATCCAAAGGTACGATGAAAAGGTACAAAACAAACAATCACGAAACATCTATTCGTAAAAGATTGAGCAGAAGTTCTAAAAAGTACAATTTTCACCAACAATTTCGATCAGAAAAGACAATTACTGCCAAAGTTCAATACGTCTAGACGAACAAGAAATTTAACATACTTAGTACTTAGAAATAGAGTCCCTCAATTACATCCTGTAGAGTTACGTACCCTTATAATACGCTTCTTCCAACATCGCTTCAGATTTGCTGATCCTACGAAAACTCACCTTTCCCGTAGTACTTAAAGTGCTTCAAAGCGGGAAGCAGCCCCGTGGAGAAGTGCTACAAGTACCGCGGCCTGTATTATTAGTCAAGGACTAGTCTGCCGACCTGCACGGATGGAAGGGTCGGCCACACAAATTAAACATACCGACTTCATTACTACGTTTTCGAGATGCAGGCGCCTTTTCGACCTGGCAATGAAATTCAAGTGCTGCGGTATCGTTGTTCTGATGAGTGGATTCTATCTTCAAATGTCGATTTATCTAGCGTCAGTACGAAGACCTCATCAGATGGTCCACGAGCTCACCTAGCACTGAGCAGGAAAATTACCGATAGAACAGTGTACTTGACCCAAAGTGAGCAAACCCGCTAAAACCTCCGGTCAATGTGAGAAGACTAGTTTGGATACATCCAGACTGCGATGCAATAGTTTGAATGTCATATCAGTCTGTGTAATTGGATGGATAACTGAAGATTACTCTATTGTCCCGGAATCAAATCCAAATCCATCCCGTGCTGAGAGCGCAATATTTGTGGAGGCCCATTTAATATGAAGGCATCCTCCATTGTAGCCTAAGGAGCCCTGCTGCTAAGTCTTCAAAAGCACCCACATGTTGAAGCAATCAATTTATGACCTTGTGTCGAGTAATCATGAATGAAGCAAAGGAAGATGTTGCTGACAATCCTGAGGACTGCGATGCGAACTGGTAGTGCTGCCATACTCCGAACAACAACGAATTGCTCATTCCTGAATTCATCACACTTGAGAAGGAATACTGATCTGATCCTGCTTCCGATTCTCTACTAGAACACCGACACAATGTCGCTTACGTAATACTATCGCTACTTTAATGGACATTATTTCAGGGAGATCTTTGATTCCTTGTAAATTAATCCCTGCGAGTAATACCTGCGCAACAAGATGTCTTTACCCTTTCGTCCTCGAAACAATACTTACCATAACAGTAAAATTTTGAAAATCCTTCTAGAGCTGAACTGTACGAATGTGGAACACACTATCATTTTCACGCAGAACGTGCACCGGCAACACCACTCGACCTCATATTCCCTGTTCTCCTAGACCTGGAGGTAAGGCTTGAAAATAACTGAGTACAATGGCATTTACAGCAATGAGAAGGTGGACGGGCTGACATGGGAGGTGGCAATCTTTCCCATGGAAAAGACCGCTGAGTAATGAAACTTCCCAGACTAACTAAGTGAGATTTAAAAATACTGGTCTCCATACCTACGAGATACGGTTTGTTGAAAGCACACCAATATAGAGTTGGTTGTTCCGATGATTCCCACTATAGGGCACATGAGGAGGAAACGAAAAATGTGGCACGCTTCTTGGGTTACTATGCGGCACTGTGCCTGGAACAATACTTACTGGATAAACTGCGAGGAGGTGGGAGCTGACGCTTCAACTAGTCGATCTAGAACACTGACAATATCTTTTCCCATTTCTGGTTCTTCTGGTCTGGATAAACAATGGGACTGGTAATGATCTACGTTTAAGGAACTTTTTCAGTCCTGCGCCAGATAAATAGGAAATCCCGTACACCTTGGTTTGACAACATGAAAATAAAAGTCTCCACAGACGGGGATCATGATCATAACTTTTGCAGGAGCGAGGCCAACCACACTGAATGTATAAGGAAGGGTGTAGTTGAAAACTTTCAAACTCATTGGCGACGAGACGATAAGATCTTCGCTTCCCTGGGACACCGACGAAATGTTGGTTTTCTAACGCTCTATTATCGCTACTACCAAAGGCATTTCTTGTTTTTTTCCAACACAGACTGTTCTAAGTAATATAAGTGATACTCTGAATTTTGACGATTAACGATTCTGTACTATAGTTACCTTGACTGGTTCAACTTAATCCGTGAATGATTTTAATCGCCTCAAACATTTCACCCTTCCAAAGGTCGCGATTTCGCGCCATTGTTTGCCCTTGGGAAATTTGTATTAGCACTTTAAGATCCTTTTCTACGTTATCCAAACATTGTAAATAATATCTCCCACCCTTCCTATAGCCTTTGAAGTTTATCTCAAGAGCCGTCTTATCCATCTTGATGGTATTGATTTTATTTCGAACTTACGTTCAAGTCATTTTACTCATAGTATTCAAAGTGCCTAATGATGTCATATAGTGTATAAACTGAACGCAGGGTCCTCCACACAAAGATTTAAAGTGCTCTCATACTTCATTCAATGAATTCTAGGTAAATATTCTCTTTTGATTTCCAAGGCAAAGGCCTCGGTTAGTGATTTTGAGCTTTATCCTGGGGCAATTTAATGTCTTAGTATCAAAATCCATTTATAACAAACTGATTTTTATAATTTTTGAAATGGTGTTGAGGTTAGATGATTCTGTCCGCCTAATCAATAGAAAGAGAAGATACGAAATATATTTTACATAAAATACATTAAACCTGATAGTTCAAAGAGAGTCTTCATCAAGTATGAGGGGAGGTCAAAAAATTCGCGCAATGCCGGGTTTGACGGGGATGAGATTGCTCATCCAGGTAGTAGTGCCTGAGTGACTTAGTGTTAGTACATATACGAAGTTCCAGCCTAATAGGGTCATTAGCTTCTGAGTTATCAACGAGCAAAAAAGTCAATCGGGAAGAATCTAGCTACTATGGAGAAAATTGAATATCGCGCCGTCATAAAGTTCCTCATCAAAACAAGGAAAGACACCTCAAACAATTTTTCAAGAGATGTTAGCTGTTTACGGAGAATCTGCTCCTGGTAAAACTATGATCTATAAATGGCACGGCCTTTTCGAGCAAAGGAGAGACTCGATTGAACACGACTGTCGGCCTGGATGGCCGATTGAGGCTACTACGCCAGAAATCATCGAAAAAGTAAAAAAAAAAACTTGTTTTGGAAGATGGCCGGTTGAAGAAGAAACAGCTTCCAGCGTTGATTGGAGTATCAGAAATAACCATTTTAAACATCCTACATCAACATCTTGGGATGACTAAAATCTGTTCAAGATGGATCCCGAGATTGCTTACGCTACTTCAAAAACGCGAGCGCGTTGAATGTTCTTACGAGTTTTTGGACCGCTGTGGAAAGCAAAAAGAAGAAATTATGGCCCGAATTGTGACCGGTGATGAAACTTTGGCTCACCATTATGAACCTGAGTCAAAGCAAGACCCGATACAGTGGCATAAAAAAGGCGCAGTACCTTCTAAAAAATATAGTGTTTCAATCGAGAGGAAACGTGGCGTCTCCACAACGGGAGTGTACTACGCTTCCTTGCTAGATCGATTAAAAGAAGCTATTAAAGAAAAGAGGCGAGGAAAACTGACAAAAAGTGTGCTCCTTTTTCACGACAACGCGCCGCTGCACACAAGCCATATTGCGACAGCTGCCATTCACCTATGCGGTTTTGAACAACTACGCCATCCACCCTACAGTCCAGACCCAGCCCCCAGCGACTATTATTTATTTTCAAAGATGAAGAAAGAGCTGCGTGGAAAAAAATTTAGCGACGATGATGAAATGAAGTCGGCAATTTCGGCCTATTTTGACGCCGCAATGATTAGCGAACCTGAATTCTGAGGACCCTACATGTTGCTGATTCGCAAAAGTTTATCTGAAAACGTAATTATTTGAGGACAGTTGTAATAAGGACTGCCTTCTTCGCCGGTAATGCCCTGGGCACCAGGGTTGCTTAGGAACAGAGGTATGATCCGACTGAAACTTACAGACCACAAATAAGAATAAACTTCATTGAAACTCGTAGAAGGATTCAAGCTTTTCTGGTGTTGTCTGTTCGTTCGCCCTGTCCTACGGAGTTAGATGTTCATATGTTGGTGCCTACATTTGAAGTTCTTTGTCTTTTTAGCTATGGAAATAT
>QYTT01080461.1:2359-13726 GCA_006980735.1 Dasypogon diadema | reverse complement strand
TTGGGATGACTAAAATCTGTTCAAGATGGGTCCCCAGATTGCTTACGCTACTTCAAGAACGCGAGCGCGTGGAATGTTCTTGCGAGTTTTTGGGCCGCTGTGGAAAGCAAAAGGAAGAAATTATGGCTCGAATTGTGACTGGTGATGAAACTTGGGCTCACCATTATGAACCTGAGTGAAAGCAAGAGTCGAAAAGGCACACTACCTCCTAAAAAATATAAAGTATCTCATCGGCCGGAAAGATCAGGGTGACCATCTTTTGGGATATGGAAGGTATCCTTTTGATTGATTATAAAGAACGTGGCGTCTCCACAACAAGAGTGTACTACACTTCCTTGCTAGATCGATTATAAGAAGCTATTAAAGAAAAGAGGCGAGGAAAACTGACAAAAAGTATGCTCCTTTTGCACGACAACGCGCCCGTGCACACAACCCATATTGCGACGGCTGCCATTCACCTATGCGGTTTTGAACGACTACGCCATCCACCCTACAGTCCAGACCCGGCCCCCAGCGACTATTATTTATTTTCAAAGATGAAGAAAGAGCTGCGTGGAAAAAAATTTAGCGACGATGATGAAGTGAAGTCGGCAATTTCGGCCTATTTTGACGCCGCAATGATTAGCGAACCTGAATTCTGAGGACCCTACATGTTGCTGATTCGCAAAAGTTTATCTGAAAACGTAATTATTTGAGGACAGTTGTTATAAGGACTGCCTTCTTCGCCGGTAATGCCCCTGGGCACCAGGGTTGCTTAGGGACAGAGGTATGATCCGACTGAAACTTACAGACCACAAATAAGAATAAACTTCATTGAAACTCGTAGAAGGATTCAAGCTTTTCTGGTGTTGTCTGTTCGTTCGCCCTGTCCTACGGAGTTAGATGTTCATATGTTGGTGCCTACATTTGAAGTTCTTTGTCTTTTTAGCTATGGAAATATCTACCGACACCGGGATCACTTTTTTCAATCGATTCGAAATGAAATCTCTAGCGTTATACCTTCCGAATAGAGACATATAAAGAATTTTCCGTCACATTTTGGACTGGACTTTAAGATAAACTCCAAAAACAATCAGAAAACCAAGAAAAAACGCAACTTATGTTGCTTGATTTAGTCATGACTTCAGATATGGAAAATTTTACTGTTCGCCTAGAATTCAAACCCCAAAACCAGAAAATACATATTTCTTAGATTTTCTGTAAGATTTACATTTATGGGACGTAAACAATCGGACCACTTATTGCTTTCTTATGTTTCTCCAATTTATGGGACTTAAATCTCTCATTAAAAGCACATTTAAATAATTAAATCACTCACATCTAAGAAGCAATAAATTATCGCTCAATTTACACGAAATCGGCTTCAATGTAAAGTGAGAAATCAACGTGAAAACAAGTATTTCGCCATAACTAGTAAATTCGCGTACTTTATGTGACGACATGCGCAGCAGCCTAAGCAGATTTATCATCAATAGAAATCGAATACGGCCTTGTATGGCTTCGGAGGCAAACAACTATAAATAACTTTTCGCAGGTATTATTAAGCAGCTGAAATTTGCAGGAAATTCCTATGTCGAAAATTCTTTGGAAAGATTTTACTAAAATCAAAATAGTCATAAAAAGTCGATATCGTACAAAAAGCTGGGTAGCTAGATCTCTGCGGCGTTGTTTACCAACAAAGTTTCGGCTGAACGGATTTTTGTCAGAAAATTGGCAGTGAGTGGCGATGGCGTTTGGCATCCCAAGAAAAATTAATGAAGTCATGAACTGATTATGACATAAAATCGAAAGAAACCTGTCGCCCCAATAATGCCCTCATCCATTTCCATTGGTTGAATGTTGCTCGGTGGTGACGCATTGTTATTGTTGATGACGGAGCCGATAAGACATTTATTTTGGAATTGGCAAAGTGAAGAAACCACGGATTCGACAGACATTGGTGTGGCATACCACAGAGTATTCAGAGTAAACAACAGTCCAGGGTTGTGACCCATATGTGGGCTGAAGCATAGCTGAAAACAGATCAAAATATTTTAGTTAAAGGCGTGTTTTCGCAATATTATGCTTGATGTTGGAAATGTGATAACTATTTATATAGATTCGCGGAATTTCGCAGGAAATAGAACAACATATTTGAAGTATTGAGCATATTGAAAGGCGCGGCAGCAAAATACTGATTTTTATCTAGGTCAGAGAGTTCGCGTAAACGTATGTTAATGTACGTAAGTATCTTTTGATTGTGGATTAATAGAAAATGATGCTCTATTTATTATTTAAAAATTGGATGGAAATTTTATTTCAAGATACGACACAAATTTCCAGCATTCGCATTCCCAATGAGAATACCCGCAGTACTATTCAGTGATCTAGAGCTATGATCCACATCAACAATAGCACGTCGAATAACTTACAGGTAAACAAGGAAGTTTTGATCATACTTTTCAAACAAGTCCTAAACTTTATCTCACAGAAGCGTAGGATATTATTGTCGGGTACTATGCAATACACATAGCCATCTACACAAATCCAAGGAAGTTATTGGACACACTGCTGATTGGCACCTAGCCGGAGAAATTCTACCTCATAGAAATTGTGGTAGAGCTGGCTGATTCTGTTCGCAAAATGGGGGTCTAAACCAAAAAACGAAAGATAAAATACCTGACAATCTATACCAAGGGGTCGGCAATTCGCGGCTCGCTAGCCGCATTCGGCTCTTTTACTTCCGGTTTGCGGTCCTTTTTTTCATATCTATCTATTACGTTATATTAAATAAAGGTTCAAGTAAAGCCATAAAACTCCAACCTATTTTCACTCATCCCTTGAGGTCCTCTTAATTTTTTGGTTCACAATTTTAAAAAAATGGCTCTTCCTGTTGAAAAGGTTGCCGACCCCTGAGTCCTATAAAATACTTTTGTCTGGGCTGAATTTCACTCTATTTATGATAGAGTAGTGAATATTGACAAAAAATGATAAACCGCGAATTATATAATGTACTCAATGCAGTTAATTTTATAAAGTTAAGCAGACAAAGACGACCTGGTCACGTGACCAAAATAAACAACTACAGGGTAGCTAAGACTGTGGTGGAGAGAGAAGGTCCGAGGATAACCGGCAACCCTCTACGCGTTGGTTTAATATCATGAAAGGTATGCAGCAGACACATAACTATTAACGACGGGATATTGTAAACCGACAAAAGGAATACTACGCAAGTGTTTTCATGTAGCGAAGTTTATAAAGTTCTTGCAGATCTCATCATTATCGCATTATAGCAAATACAAAATAAGAAGACAATATTCTCTTTGAATATTTCTGATCTCAAGTTTAGAGGAAATATATAAAGTGGTAGGCCGTTAGAAGGAAACACGAAATTTCACTGTTTTGCTAAACCTTTACTCAAATATGAAGATTTAAAAACACTTGGATGTGCAGCTTTCATTAAAAGTAGATTGGGAGAAAATATAGAGCCCTGCGACAACCCGGCATTAATGTTACAAACTTTCGAAATAACATCATCGAACGCGTAACACGAAGCACTTCTTTAGTTCAAGTTCAATATCAAGTGATGGAAGGGCAGAGTGCCATAGTCTCTCGAAGATTTTCGAAATATCCGGCTTAACTACTCCCAACTCAATAAAGTTATGAAAATACTGATGTCAACATTCACAGAGAAACGTCAACAATTACGCATTACTAACAGTCCCAAACTCCCAACCTACCCAGAATCAAGGTTAATATTATTATTTTGTAGTTAGAGATATCACTTGTCTCTCTTCACAATTACTTTCATTATTACTAAATTCTTGATGTAAAAAAGAAAAGAAGCCTGTTCGTAGTTTTTTGTCCCCTCATCTCTTACTACTAAAATACAAAACATTAAAAATCCTTGACGAATTTGTAGAGGATATTATAATTGCTATTCTGAAAGATTTAATGCCGAATCATTTCAAGTAAAAGACGCACTTAAATGGCGCACAGATGGATCCAAGATTGAAGATAAAACAGAAGTGCGGATCCTTGGACCAAACTACAATGCTGCTGAAGCACTGGATTCCACACCAACAATTTTCCAAACAAAGATATATGGAAGGCTTTACTCATGCAATCATTAACGACCAACATCGATATTTTATTAAATAGTCAGGCGGCTCTTAAGGCTTTATGCTCCGAAACATGTGAATCTAGATTAGCCTGGAACTGCGCGGACATCCTAAAGGAATTGGCTAAAAACAACAAAATTACTTTAATGTAGGCAGCAAGAGTAATGAAATTGCGGACTGATTGACAAAGATGGATACTGAACCCAACCTCATTGGCCAACGGCCAAATTGTGATCTATACAAAAGTCGCGTTAGCAGCTTGTCGATCATAAGGAGAGAGGCTATTATATTGTAATAGCCAATTTGGCGTAAGGATGCTGACACGTCGGAGTTGTAATTGCTGCTTTTGCTAGGCACAGCTGCTACGGCGTACATCTTAATACCACTGGCCTGTCACACTAAGGTCGAAATTCAGAACTTCGACTATGTTATCTATTTCGAACGGCCTTTGAACTCAATTTGGAAATGGAGTTCTTAGTTTTCAACTTCGTATGAAATGGAGAAAATAGCAAGCAAATGTCGCCCCTAATACCCTTTTACACTTCGCACTTGACACATCAAATGGAGAAACGTGAGTCATGGGGAAACGAAATTGACTTCGAAATACAGAATTTCGATCACATTATGTCAGGCTTATAAGAGTTCTTGAATGTCGTAGCTGGGATGGTCACTCCGACGTCCAAGGACTCTAAGACAGTCCAGAAAAAATTTAACTACTCGCAAAAGTGAACAGAGAAACTTATTATCCTTAGTAAATCGGAACTGAGAAGCTACCTTCCGAAGTACCACCTTAAAAAAATGGGCATAGTTGAGAATGACATGTGTCGACTCGGTTTAAAGGGTGCCAAAACGGCCGATGGGTGCTGGTAGCTGTTCTGACTACGTTGTTGTTACTGTTTTCGCTGGGAATGCAACAACAGAACCATTCCAGCCCCGGAGTGCAAGCACCCTAGAAGGGCTTTGATACCGAAAAGTTTAGATAGGTTAGGAGATTGGAGCCTCCTGCCACCTCTATCTATAGAAAAGTCTTAGACGCTTTTGTGTGGCCCATGTGGGACACTCACCTAGAATGAACCGAGCTCTTGAATTTCCTGCATGGTTCCTTAACTGGATGTCTTCTTAGGTAAACGTAGGTTGCTAATGAGATTTCTTTCTGCTCACTCTTACGAAATTCTAGCCAATTCTGGTGTTCCACAGAGAACTCATTTCAGACCTTTTCTTTTCACTCATATAAGTGATGTTGCTGGCTTCAATCTATTGATCTATTAGATGTTCGAGAAATTCCTTATATTTAAACTTTTATAAATGTAGGACCTGCTATCCTGTAAACTAGCCGCTTAAGTTGCTGTTTATTGTATGGACAGCTTAAACCTTCACAAAACCAGTAAAATTCTTGATTTTGATGTTTTTTTTTGTCCCTAAACTATAATAGAAAAAACATCGGATATCGTGGTTTTTTTTACCCAAGCCTATGGCCGAGCAGGCTGAGGCGCACGTCTCACACAGCGATATATCTGGGTACCAGTGGTTGAGGCAATTCTACTGACAAGAATTGTACTCGCGAAGCCACTGGGATGTTGCACAGTAGTTTCATGCCAAAAACTGTGACTCACTTGTAACATTTGTCAGGTTAATGTCCCAATCTCCTCTTCCCTAAATTCCCTCCGCCTAAGCTGCACTGTGTGGACCATAGGGTAGTCCCTTGAGCTTAGGAAATACCTTTAAAAAAAAAGAAAAAAGAAAAAAAAACTAGCTCTGTAATCGAATCTCTGGAGCACAAACGTAATGTCATTTATCTTACGGACTGTTATCGATATTTTAATGAGCATTGCTCCGACGAAATTCAAAAATCGTTATGATATTTGCTTAAAGAGTCGTTTTTTCCTTTCGTTATTGAGACAATAAGAGCTAGCATAACAGAGAAATACCTTTCTTCAATTCTTTCTCGAGCAGGACTATACGTAAGTGGAAAATCTTGCCATCTTCTGTGTTTCCTAGAGTCCTACAGACAAAACTGTGAAAATTGTTTAGACCGAATAGCATATTGACTCCTTCCTCCTTCTTTCCACTAATGCTGTGCTCCTATATCATAGGATATTTTCTGAATTTTGCCTGCATTATAAAAGAACACCAACGAAGTCGTGAGCAATAAAAAGGTAAACTTTTTATTACCCTATAATTTGCAAACAAAAGACGGTGCCCTCCCTCTTTTGTGCTATTATTGTATTTGGAGTCATACATGCAGTCATTTTTATTGATCTAAAATAATGCTTTCAAATGCAATTAAAATGACTATCAATTGTTTGTTTTAAAAGGCAGTAGCCTGTGCAAATGTATGCCAACACAGAGCAAGTAATCAGCTACTTACATAAGTAATTTGTGTCTAATTTGAATGGCCCGATAAGAAGAAGTTAATATGCATGAGTTACATTCGAGCAAATCTTACAATTCTCAAAGAAATCTGCTGCTTGACCAAAGAAACAGAACCTTGAGCAGGTGTATTACCCCCGCGACAAAGAAAAAAACTTTCGACGATGAGTAGTGCTGAATTATCAAAAAGCTCGCGAGCAGCGTAAGCTTACGATCCGGAAAAGAAAAATCAACTCGTCACAAATTCACCGCCCTCGTTTCGTACAACCACCAAAAACTTTTGGAGACCTGAACTCTTTGTTTTTCACGGCAACAGGTGGTTACTCAGTTACTGGTCATTGATCGTTCAATTCAATTTGAGCTGACAGAAGGTAAAAGGTGGGTTTTCAAGTAAACTACGATGTCACGAAAGATACTTGGCCCCGTTAGTCACACAAGATAAACTGAGTATGGGTGACTCTGTATAGTATCACTGGCCTTGCCTTAATTACCCCTTTACGGATGAACAATGTCTAACAAAGTCATTAAACGCAAATTGTGGTTCATTGACATTGTCCAAAAAATGGCGCGCATTTTTCTTTCTTTTGTGGCGTACACAATTTTGGTTTCGGTTTCCTGATAAATTTGTGGGGTTGACGAAATACTAAAAGTTCAACCAACCCGGTACGGGTGTAGTACGAGTATGATTATCTCGATTTAGGGTAATTTATGCTTTTCTGAGCTTGTTGTTCGTGTCAATGAATATACATAAGTAATATCAGGCCAATACTAATGCCAAAAAAAAACAGGGCGCTATAAACTAAATCCAAATTGCTGATTGCTGCAGGCACACTTAACATTCGAAAAATACGCTGTGTTGCTATCACATTCATCATAATAACTACTTTCTTTTTTTTATAAATAATGATGTCAGAAGGAGCACCGTCTAGCCCGTAAAATGGTTCTATCACTCAATTTGGTGCGGCCAGCGTGGGGATTGTTTCCAAATCTCCTTACTGCGTGATTAAAACATCAAAAAGTAATTTCAGTTCAATAATTTTGTAGTAGTCTATTAAAGATAAATAGCTTTAAAATGACCTGCAAGAGATACAAAACCAAATTTACTTTTCTTTCAGTTCTTCCCGTTTGATTGCAAGGCAAGGACCAACAGACAAAACCTCTAAGTTTACCATTTTTATTATATTATATAAGGTCAATAGAGACATTATAGTACATAATGCGGGGGTTAAACTGAAGGTATTTGAGGGCAAAAGAGATTAAGGAAGATTTTCTTAACAATCAAACAGAAATGCAATTTAATTTCTTTCAGAAAAGAAGGATTTGTTTCCCAAATCTGACCGCATATTTGTGCATATCCGAGATGATTTGAAGTAAAGAGCAGTGAGCGGTAAGTACAATGTTCTTACCTATGTGCCTACGTTACCTCAACATTTTGATCACCTAAAAACTACCAACGCAAATCTCTAGACTAAAACTGTAAGTACCTAGCATAGGAGAAGCAGAGCTCTTTTCAGAACCTGAAGCAACTTTCTACCGTCTTCATAACATGGGTAAAAAAAAGCTCATTCTAACCTTTGGTAGAATCATGGTGATACACCTTCAGCTACCGATAAAGAGACAGATAGGGTAAATCTTGTCTCCCAACACACACACACTGGCTCGAAAACGCTCTAATGGAATCTGATCCAAATAGGCGGAATAACGTATACACTCAACTAATTGGTAAGATGCTATAAAGCTCCTAACAAGCAAGGAAGTAGTAGAGGTGAAAAGGAATGATTTCTAACGACTTACGATTACACCATTTTCGAAAACAACCAATAACAAGAAAACCGAAAAATATGGATGCGACGTCATCATAGAATAATTCATAGTAATATTCCCAGCCTTATTTTTCCTCTCGATTTTTAAATGAAAGGAGAAACATGATCAACTTTAAATTTGGTAAAGTCATTGAAGAGGAGAAGTCTTTTTGAAGTCCACAGCGACTGATGACTTTTAGAGATGCAACTGTGAAATAATTAGGAGGACCTCTTTTGAAATCCACAAAAAAGGTAGTGATGTATATTGTGTGCACTCGTTCATGGCATTTTGGGGAGATGAATTAAAAGTGTCACAAATAAACGCTTCAACACAATTTTTTCATTTCCTTAAACTTTTTCCTGGTCAGAGAGTCTTTGCAGTTTCTACCACTTAGATTTTAATAGGTACTCCCTTACTTCATTTGAAATCAAAGATCGACGTGAGGTTTAGAATTGGTACAAAGGGTTCGACGGACATAACATGGCACCCTGAGAGAAACTCAAAGCCCGATCAATGAATCGCCAGTAGCGCATATGTACTATAATTCCACAGAGTTTATTGTCGCCATATTGTCATTCACCGCATTGACTTTTGGCCAGTAAGCAATCTTTAATATAAATGCTAAGGGAAAACAACTTCAATAGCATCAGTAACGCTTCATACGTACTGCAGCTTGTGCAGGATGGTTTCCATAAATATTTCAGGATGATTTCCATCTATTTCGCACCAATACAATGCCTTTAGATCGCATATGCATGTGTTACCATAAGCCTAACAATTTCCGTATAAAGCTTGTTTTCATACTTCGCCATTACCATGTTTCGTTCAACCTATGTTTCGATGTGTTTTCCCATGGGAATTTAATCTTCAATACTGTTATTATTACTATTCTAAATTATCACGAAAAAATGGATCTTTGCTTGGAGCTGTAAAAGGTCCAGCAATCTCACATTTGTTGGTTGAATGCGATTACCAACTGAGCCCTTTAAGTAGCTATATTAAAGCAAATCTTCGCAATCGACGAATCGTGATAATAAAAGTTGCGAAAATTAAATTCATTTGGATTGAAAAACAATTTTAACTAATTTCAATATGAGGTCACTATTTCAGCGTATCTCCAGATATTTAACTTGTATAGTGCAAGATCCTCAATCACCATCCTCTCCGTAAACAAGATCACTGTTGTGATTTTACTGAGAGATCCTGGCAGATACACGAACATTTGACAGTATCAAGAGCAGTATGCAGGCGACTGCAAGTACTTTTCAAGCTACCATCCGTTACTCTGATAGCTAAACCATCAGCATAAGCCTGCGCATCTACCTGTACATCAGTTCTTTAAGCTTATCAACGAAAATGCATCGGGATGCTCTACACAAATGCCGATAGAATCTCTACTAAATTGTGATCTACTCTCTCTCTATTTCTATTTTATTCTATTTTCTATAAGTATTTCCCACACTCCCTTTATTCCTTCACAGATTCCCATGTAAAAATTAAAGTTTGATCCTGCATGTTAAGAGCGCTACACACGGTCATGCAAATCAGCCAATCGGAAATCGTTCGATTTGCATGCACACGTGTAGTGCAAATCGGAATCGACGTCGAGAATGAAACTTGGCATGGAACGAGTTGGCCCATTTGACATGCACAAGCCGAATTGCATGAACGTGTACAGGACAAGTTGGAACTGGTACTAAGCATGAAGTAATCTGAAGCAAACTGGCACGACTGTTTGCTTGCACTGAATTGATTTCATCCGATTTTATTTAATGCCAAGCTTGATGCCCAACTCCAATTCCAACTTGCACTACACACGTTCATGCAATTCGGGAAACTTTGCTTGTGCATGCCAAGTGGGTGGATTTGCATGAACATATGTAGCACACTTCAAATCTCAAACTTTTCGTTCAACTTGGCATGCGCATGCTAAATTGGCCGACCGCATGTATAGCGGCCTTTAGAGATCCCAGTCAACCTTTGCGATGCTTTTATAGACTTCAATTAGAAGTCTCATGCTACTTTTATGAAACTATTGCAGGCCAGCATTGCAATTTTCTAGTAAAATAAAGCTAAAGCGATGCAATTGCTGGCAGGAAAGGCTAGGCTGCAAATCTAACTAATTCAGACAGAGTAATATGCCGTCGGTTCTACCCAAAGCTTCTCCTCGTGCACCTAGCTCTTCAGACATACTAAAAGAAAACGAAAACGACTTGGAGGAGCTATGGCTCCGTCTGTCTCCTTCAGCTCTTTGGAACTGTATGAGAGTGTTGTGGTGCTGGTGTCCTGTGAGGGAAAATTATCTTGTTAACCACCATTTACTGTTTTTGCCGTGGGTGCATTGGGGTCCAAAGTCGAACAAACCCAATTCAAAGAGAAACACCAGAAAACGCGAAGGCAGGACAGGGTGTCAAATGATCCAAGAACCGACTAAAGAATCGACTCTGGCAGTCAATCTAAAACACATTCAATAAGGATGGGGTTCTTTCAGATAAACCAGGAACATGCGAAAGCAGCGTAAACTGTTCCTAGAAGGAGTAACGATTATACATAAAAATTAAGAGCGTTTTTCAACCCAAATTAAGCTATTCCAGCAAATAGACCTGAAATGTTTGATGTTGAAAACCATTGAAAAGGTAATTGATCATTATATGAGAACTAATATCATTGATGATCCGTTGCACCCACATCAATATGCTTACCAAACAGACAAATCTGCTGCAGGATTATATAACTAGACTCGAAACTACCCAGTAGGACCAAATCGATTCCCTAATTATTACCTATAAGGGCAATCGCTTACTTGGTCGATTACTATACTTTAACGCGGTTATATTCTAGGCTGGTAGGTACCTACGAGCTCCATTAAGGAAAGACCTTACTTTGTGGGTGAAAGGTAAGGCGCTTTGAAAGGCATTCTATTTTCAATTGCATTTGCAGATAACACTTTCTAGAGTGCGTTTCAAGTAACTAATGCTGTTAGTAGGTACAACTACGATCAACTAAGAGCAGAGTTGGGCAATACTTAAATAAAAAAGTACTTAAGTACTGAAGAAAATAACTTAAATACTTTTGAAATCCACTACTTAGTACT
>QYTT01080458.1:12330-33502 GCA_006980735.1 Dasypogon diadema | reverse complement strand
GATTTTTTTGGCGCTTTTCCAGTACTCTTCCTTATCTGATGACCTTGAAAAGCTGGTTGCGATAGAGCTGTCCCAGTAATCCGATTGGATGTAAATTTTATGCAATTTTTTCTGGAATTCTTTTATCCCATAAGTGGGGTTCGCCTCCAAGATAAACTTGGGTATGACGCAGATACGAGCAAACATTATGAATTATGATGGATGTAGGGTTCCTTTCAAATTTTATCAATTACGATTCGTTGAAGGTTGCATAAATCCTCTAAAATGGAAACCATTTGGGGTTGCTAAACTTTTCTTTATTTATGGGCTCTCGTTTATATTGTCCCAATTGACCCGAAAAGTGTCTTGTTCGTGCCAATTTTGATTTTATTAAGTATTGCACAATTTTCCAATATTTTCTTTAAAAATAACTTTGAGTTGCATTTAGAAGGTGGCGCCTATCGATACTTTTGCTAACTGGCACAGTTACAAAAGTTTCTTTTGCTGCATTCAAGCCATCTTGTTCTCGTTTAAAGAAAACACTTTTAGCACGATGGCATCATGGGTCATTGGACGCTTCAGAGAAATGAGACGATTTTATAGCAATTTATTAATTCGCAGATTTTCGCGTACGTGCTCGAAGAAATTTAGAGCAGATTCATGTTCATAGAGTCATTTTCTGACGTAATAAAGGAAAGTAAGTAGTATGCTTTAGTGTTCTTCTGTAGATTTTAGATTAGAGAAAATTAAATAAATTCAGTTGAGGTGAATGACAGTGTTCAACGAGTTCAGGGGTATCCCCAATTAAATATGTATACGTACAGAGAAAGCAAAATTATTCATTAGAAGAAGTAAAAAAGTTAAGGAGCAGAATAGAAGAAACGCACACCTGTATCATCGTTTCCGTCGGAACGGCAAATGCACTAAAAATCCATTCATTTGTTGTTGTACAACAAACAGAATATACAACAACAGAATATGCAACAACAGAAATATGGAGTCCAGAGCTTTTGCGTTCTGGCGGAAAAGATTATACAGGTGATACACAAAGCAAGCTCTACAACAAACTAAACCTAACGATTTGAAATTTTATGAATGACTGTCAATAAATTACCTCTGCCTCGTAATTCGTAATACAAGATCGATTTTTTAAGAAAATTAGATTACATCAACTTTTTCTTTTCAGGAACTTGTTCTCTGTTTTCATTAAAATTCCCTTCAAAACTAAAAATGACATCAGGTTAAGCAGGACTATAAAGTTTATCTCCTTGACATCAATCAGTCCTGCTCTGATACTGTGTGAGCCTGTGTCAAGGATTCACCATAAACTGGAACATATGAGTATACAGGTACAAATTTTTGTCCTACAACACAACCTACAAAAGTTCTTAATTTTCGCAATTTCATCATCATAATCTGCAGGAGACAAAACTTTATCTTTTCCCGAACTTGATTAAAAGGCTATGACGTAGGAAGTGCTCTGTTCCGCTCCTTTGGGGATAATACATCAGCATCCTTATATAAGAAATAACCCTTAAAAATATTGCTGATTGACGTCATTACTTAATAATCTCAATCCAAGGGAAAGAAGCGTCTGGTGTTAAGTGGAGGAGGGATAAAAAAATGCGTGTTGTGTCAGGCTTATGAGCATCTTTGTCAATTACCTCAGGGGGCACAAAATCAATTAACTATGACGCAACATAAAAGGAGAATGATTTTAATTTGCCCAAAAAAAATGTACGGAGGGTAAGCCGATTGGCATTGAATTTGTTAGGGGTAGCATTTCGCGTGTAATAGCAGTATCGATCCCTAAGAGAGGGTGGCTTAAGAGTACTTATTCCTGGATTTGGGGTAAATGTCACCCATTTAAAAGGGAATTTAAACAACGCCACTTGTGCAATATAATTTAATATTTATGGGTCATCCCCTTCCATGGGATTTTCCAGAGAAACGTGCCAAAATTTTGGATTTTTCCACATTTAAAGACCAAAACAATAATAGTTCATGCGCGATTGCAACTAATTTGCCATTAAGTACGGGGGATTACAAATAAGAGTGTGTACTCTAAAATTAGCCCGTAATTAGCCGCTTTCAACTGAAACCACACGTCGTAAGTACGGCGAAAATTATTTTCGGCAACAAGTAGGATTTTTAGGTCCATCTATGTTGGCAGTTGTCTAATTTTAGACACTGGCAGGCGTTTAATTGCATTCACTTATAATTTGTTTGGAACGTTAGTCGGGTCCCCCCTCCTGTAGAGAAAGTGTGATTTTTTTTTAGTTCTTCGCAATTATTGCTTTTGATTTTGATGATTTTGGGTGTTGAATTTTTCACATTCTTTGCTTGTTGAAAAACGTTTGGATGAGTTGTGGATCAGAAGAAACATTTTGCAAATTTTTATGACTTTTACAATGTAATAAAATCTCCAGATTGGAATAAACAGAAAATTTGTTTACTTCTGGTTTCTATTTCCGATGTGAAAAAACTTATTTTCGGTGGGATTGCGTTAAAAATAAAGCAAAAGTTTATATCATTGTTGTCAACGATTCTATCCATATTGGGGAGTTGGGAGTTATATCTTCTGAGATCAGCATAAGGTCCTTGAAACAATACCACACTTCTACATGAGGTGAAACGTGCATAAAAAATTACTCCCATGAGGGTAAATTGCAATTGCTAAGAAAGGGAACGGTACGACGGTCGAATATAGTATGAACTAGACGGGAACAGAGTTGTCTTAAATTTAAATTTCGAATCAACTCAATGCTGAACTCAAGTTAAGAGTAATTATCGTCGGCGGCTGTAAACTCCAATGGACTACTAATGATTTTCCTATTTTACGCAAACAGATCGTGGGTCATTCCAAGGGGGTTGTAAGCCACTTTACCGATCTTCAAACTATAGATCAGATTGCAAATGGTTAAGTTTGATCGCATGTTATAAAGTTATCCGTGGAACTACTCATCAGATAATATTTGAGAAGGGGTCCTTCGAAGGTAAATTTCGGATGATTCTTGCTGTTCTTGTTAAGTAGGTGACAATTTGTTCAGTAAGTGGGGAGGATAATTGCTTAAATCTTTTTAGGATATTCCCTCTTATGACAGGATGTGTACGATGTGTTTTTTGTAGAAGCAGTGTATTAAAATTGATACCAAGTAGAGATAACTTGAGAACTATTTATTTGCTATGTACCAACTGCGTGGTTACATAGTTCTGTTGTTTCTAGGCCTGCGGACTAATTTAACCCGATATATCCCTTGTATTTATTCGCAATTTAATGGTCATGGATTTCAAACAGAATCACGTCTGAGCCCAATAGCCCTTATTAAAATGCATAGTAAATTTTTCTCTTGTTTCGTATTACAAGCCATAAGTTGACTCCCAAAATAAGCGAAAGAAAATCTCATTTGAATTTCTAAGTTGAACCAAAGCAGATTTCCGAATTTATTCCATTTTGATGAGTGGTTTTTATTCCCCATTTAGTTTGTCTTTTTGCTTTTGTTTTCTTTATATTATGTATCAAAAATTGGATGAAAAATGATGGTGTCGAGCAACAAGAGTAATCTCAGAATGTCCGGATCGATGGTGACCTTGAGGATAATTTTGAGTTCACTTCCAATATGTATTCCTTCTTTCGCCATGTCAAATAGATTATCTCCGGACAGTTGAGATGAAGTCTGGTTACCAGTAGAGCGATACTTTCCATCTCAATTGTATTGTGTTGCGTGCGTAGTAAGATTTGGGATTTGTTTTCCTTTTGTAATTTCCGTAATGTTTGGGTTCTTTCGGATTACTGGATGGGGATCAGTTTGAGGGAAGGGACGAACAATTTACTTCCAAAGGGACTTTACTGTCAGAGTGGGGGATATCAATGTAAAACGTTTCAAGAGGAAAATATTTGTATCTTGGCCTATTATCGGGTCTTAAGGCTTTTCTTGCTCCTTTTTCTCAGGAATCACATTTTCCGTTTTCTTCTGACACGTGTCCCCCTTTTCTAGTTCTGTTCGTTCTAGGGAAATTTTAATGCTTGCTACGAACATTTTATCATTTTACATGCGTACTCAAGTACATTACTTCTGGGTTTAATCAAGAGATTGTGTAATAAAAATGTTATTTTACAAGTGTTGTCCCCATCTTGTTGGGGTTTTCTTTTGCTGAGAGTGGAAAAATATGGTAATTTTGCAGACACAGTATTTTCCGTCGAAATTTTCAATTTTCTTACACAATAAATGAAAATGATTTAGTGCTGAATATCTGGAAATCAGTAGCCATAAAACAGAAAAATCAATGAGAGTTGATTAAATTGGACGAGCTCCTTAAGAAAGGTGTGCTATAAAAAGTTCGCAATAAAAAAGAAAATGTCAAGAAGGAAGTGAACATTAAATGAAATCGTAAATAGATTTAAATTGAAATTTTAATTTCAGCTTGTTTAACACACCTGTTTTAAAGGTAGTTGAAAGCTTTTCCGTTTTCTACAGGAAGTAATTAAATTAAATACAAGAAAGGCACTTTGATTAATTTCGATTAAAGTTATAAGGATATGGTCGATTAACTCAGTAATTAATAGTATCAATTTGAGTAGGTATTTTGTAAGTATTAAGTGTAGTACGTGCTTAAAGTGCGATACACTATGAAAGTTTTTCCTTCTCAGACTTAACCCCTACTTTTCATAACAAATTTCGTTTTAATAATAATAACAACTATTAATTGGTCCATAAGTCATCGTAATCGTGGATGGGCGCACTCACCTAAACCTTTTGTTTAACGTCTAATCAGAATTATATAACTGTTTCAGCTCTCAACGGTTTTTAGGCATTATTTGGGATCTATAAGCCCAGACTTTCAAACTTCACCCTCTCTATAACGACAACCTTTGTAGCTGTCTGAATATTGTGTCAGTCAAGTGTACTATTTATTTCATTTATTTATTTTCTTTTTTTATCTTTCCAAAAATTAGAAATAACACTTTAAATCGCATAATTTCTTGTTGCCCTAGGTGTAAGAATTTCCAAAGTTGTTACAGTTTAATTCTTTGTATGTCATTCGAATTCCTTAATTTAATAAATTTACAAGTCCTGGAGTGAAGTGTCCCGAAATGACATCTCTACATACTTATAAAGTACTTCAAAAGCACTTCAAAACTTCTCTCGAAAAAAGGCGAATATGATTTTTAAGAATTACAAATTTCACAAGGTCGAGATGGAAAACATAATTTAAAACATATTTTAGAAGATTTTATTTAAAGCAAATATCCAGCAAATACATTTAAATTTCCAGGAAAAAAAAACATATTGAGGCTTTTTCAATGAAACTCCTACCAAACATGAAGATATTTCCCGTCGGGAAATATTCCCAAGGTGACATTAAATGATTTTTCCGGCTCTACCCACTTACTTACCGCCTATGCAAAAATGTTTCATATAAAAATAAAAACTTGTTTTAGTATGCAAACAACGTCAATGGGTCTGGTGAAAAACTTGACGTGCTCAAAATGTAAAACACTTACCAATGCGGCATCGTATGTGAACGGTATTACCGCACATTTTATTCCGTCATTCCTTTTATAAAGCACTCCGAAGACACTTAGCGATGTAACGTGAAAGGACTCAATCCTTACGCGTATGATAAACTGATAGAATGTATATGCGATGGCGTGAAAAAGCCTAAAAATCACTGAATTTTGCTGCCTACGTTGCCGTGGAATATCTGCCGTGAAGGGGGATTTCATATATTTACTTTTCACAAAAGCTGAAGAAATCCACCTTAGCAGGATGAGTCTGGATGAATAGTGTTTCGGATATTGTCAAGGTTAAGAAAGGGATCGGTTTCTTTGAGACGTTTGCGTATATATCATACAAGTAATGGTTTTAGGTTATCTTTAATGCTTCATAGTAAATATTTCATGAACAAGGATTTCATGTCTTTTTATTAATGTATCACACTATGTGTATACATATGTAGGTCTTGCTTGATTATCGATTTATCTTCTCAATTCTCCATGAACCATAAAAGTCGACGGTGTTCATAAGGTTGCTTGATTCAAAATTAGTAAAGTGGAAAATCATATTGAGCCTTAGGGTTTTCTGTTTCAGACAACGGTTTATGAGACTACTTTTCTTTGGACTTGTTAATTTATTTAGCAAATAAAATCCTCAGGCAGGAAAGAATCCCTAATTAAGTGTACTATATTTATTCAGTGACCTTTGAAAAAGTAGCTTGTTCAGAATTCCAGGTGAATCAGATCTGGTTTGGAGATAACAAATCGGAAGCTGAAAATCATTTTCATTTTCTTAGCAAGTTATTTATGAATCGGCTTAAGTTTTTAATATGGAAGTATTCATCTCAAAAAATAATATTTTCATTGCAACTAGGAATGTGACGAACGTCTACTATTATCTACATATACATATCAAGAAAGATGCATCTATAAAGACTCCCATGTTGAGTTAGCGCTCCCTGTTGTTTTTTTAGGGCTTAAACCTCTTAACCATATATTTTCTACTGTCCAAGTAGGAAATCGAGCCATTGGTGAATATGGTGATAAATAATTTCATCGAAGAATAGTAGAATGACGTGATAATGTAAAGGGTAAGGTAAAAGAGAATGTGAATGACTTGGTAATTCAAAGGGTATTGTAGAAGATAAATTTGTGATTTTTTTTGTTCATTTGAATATGTTTCTGCATTCTGCGAAAGCTCTTGTATGCTTATTGGAACAAAGAATCAAAATGGAATGGCAATAAAAATTGAACTCAAATTCTGTTTGAGTTAGTTGACAGTTTTACTTGATTACACGTAGGTACATGGGGTTTATAGATTTTAATCATTTCGATCCTTTCTTACACCCTGGCATTTACTTCCAAGAATTCATGGATATCTTAACAATGCTTAAATTGAACCTTACTTTTACCTTTACATTTCCTTTAATTAATCAATTAAAAAATAGTGCATCAGAGAGTAAAGCATGAATTTCCAATGACATCCCTCATTGGTGATGAGAATTCATAGGAGTGTGGATATGCTCATTACCTCATTAATGAAGTAATGAACACGTTTCATATTGGGCACATCCGGCCCGCAGTCTACGTGCAGTTCGCAGACTAGTGTACGATATATTTTTTTTTATTTTCACCACAAAAAATGTTAAATTATATAGACAAGAAACAAATTCCTCTTTCTGCAATGATGTATTGATTCTACTAGAGACTTTACAAACGACCAAAAGTGTTTGTCTGTGATATGGGTGTATTCTATTCCTGGAAAGGGATGTTATTGAGTTGTATCTCAAGCTATTGTATTTTTAAACTTTACAATACTTTTACATATTCCTAAATATTTGGCATTACATTTATACGTTTTGTTGTTCACATTTAAAAAGTAGTTTACTGTATGTTTAAAACAGGTTGTTTGAAATTTATAACCCTAAAACCTTATCTGGTTAAACTAGACTCTTCCTTGATCTTTATGACTCGTCCGTCACACCCAAGTTCAATGCAAAATAAATAAAAGATCCATCACTTTCTATCAAGGAGTTTCATGGAATTCCAACTACAGCCACAATTTTTTTCACTCCATCTTTAGGTTTTGATTAATTTCATCTCGAACTTTTTCTGGGAGTGGAAATCAAATATACATTAATGTTTGTCCGTAAATTAAAAAGCTCTTGTCCTGTACAGAGAATATGCCGCAAAACACCTATGGAGCAACATGAGCGGAATTGATTTGGCTCCACCGAAAATACTTTTACCACCCACATAAAGTTAGTCAATTTTTTTATCATAAATCTTAACATATTGTAAACAAATATGAAGTAGTCCTGTTTGGTGTACATCTCCATAGGTACGCCTCCAACTTGCTGACTTTGACTTATTTATGGAACCCACGAGTTTTTGGTTATTTATATGATGACTTACTGAAATGAGCCATGAAATAGGTTGTCTATTTTCCGAAAGGAGTTCGGTGAAAATCGCTCAGGAAGATTAAGAGGCTGTACCGTCTTGAAACTCCTGATGGAAACAATGTTTCATCGATACGAAAGCTTTTTGGCAAACTTCGATATAATTAATTATTAACAGGTGAATCACCTGAGAAATGGAGCAGACTTTCTGCTTACTGTTCCTTATTTGAGTCCACTTATGCTTTCAAAGACGTTTTTAAAAAGTGGTTAAGATTTAAAAGGTGAGGAAACTCTGAGCTGTAAATAGACAAATGAAATTAACTGGAAGTGACGTTAAAGGGATGAATGCTAATGCTATTTATTGTACCTGCGGGAAAACATTAACGCCACTTTCGTGTAAATTCACAGCACTGTGAACAAAGCAAAGCAACGAGCTCAGTTGTAGCAGGATACTCAGGAAAACTGAAATCACTCCACGGGGAACTTTGAAGTAAATAAAAAACCATCCCATCGAAAATATACTCACTTGTAGCGTACTTTACCTGAATCTCTTGTTTTTTGCATTTTTTGTAATAGGAGCTACAGGAATGGGAAGAAAATTAAATGAGAGATCTATTTAATTCTTTTTACTGAGTGTGTTAAAATTATTTTTAGAAAAATCCATATCGTAATAGTGATAAAAAAAATAATAATTTATTGAATTAATTATTTTTTATTTTTTAATTTACAAAATAATACTGCGATATATATTTTGCATTTCTTGGCAAAATTTTCCTAGACGAATTGATTCAAATAGAAATTTGCAAACATTATTCCAATACCTAAAAGAGCCTCAGCTTCGTAAAGCGTTCGTGTACATATTTCCATATTTTCACACTGCTTCATAGCCAATAATAGAGGGAATGAGGTGAAATGGTCAACATTATTATAATGAATTAATCAACATTTTCCCTTTCTTCACTTTTATAGAAACACCTCCCGTTTTGATCATTTAAATTTTACTTTTCTCTTTCTCAAAGTAATAAGCTTGAGCCTAACCAACAATTTCTGATAGTCCGACAAATGCCAGCTAAAAATATAAGTCTATTAAAAAATCATAAAAACAATTTCATCACCAATTTTTATCTAAATGTATTACAATCGCCCCCAATCCTCATAAAACTGTCACAAAGGGCCACGAAAATCCAGTTCAGAAATAATTATTGTGACACTGCATTGTGCAACATTCTACTGGCTGGATTTTATTTTTATTCCAAGGTGCAAAACATATTTCATCAACACCAAGTTCAAAGAGAACTATGTTTATGGCCCAGTTTAAGGGCGGAACTTCCCAAGGCCACGTCTTTGTAGACTAAGGTGTACATAAATCTTATACTGTTGTCAAACAGACACTACTAGCACTAAAAATACAATAAAATTCAATGACACCAAAGTTAACAGTTGCCAGAAGGTCTAGTTCTAGCCAATTTAAAACCGTGGGGCTAATATTTTTGTTGAGGAAATTTCCAAAAATAATTTCGACCGATGTCAACCCGTCACCGTGAAATTTATCGCACTCAACAGATTTTCAGTCTGACGTCAAACTAAAAGTCGTTAAATTTCGAAATTGCCCTTAATGTCACTCATTATGAGGACATCGAAATATGGTAGAGGTCTGCTGCCGCTTCCTACGTTCTTTTTCCACTTAAAACAAATCTCTTTAAATACAATGGGTGCCCACCAACGCGTAAATTAAGATAATCCCATCCACTTGTAGACCACTAGTCTGGTGATGACGTTCTGGTTACAAAGAAACCAAGAAACGTTCATCAGAGACATTACGGCGTCAGGAGCTATAATCTGGGCAATGATTTCAAATTTCTTGTTTTCTTTTGATTCCCATGGAAAAAGTTTCCGTCCGTTCCAAAAATAAGAAAATTTGGAAAATGAATCTGATCCGATACGGGCAGACGAACGAGCCCGTCCATTTGTTCGCTATGTCAGCAAGCTCTGAGATACCAGACAAGAACAAGACAAAATATCATTGGATTTGGTTAAATCTTGGACAACACGCACGTCTGGTCTGACATTAAAATAACGTGGATTAATGATCTGCTAAAAGCCACTTTGCTTTTGAAGTAGAGAAATTGTATAGCTGCCTACGACCTAAGAATAGTATAAACAGAAGACGCAATTTGATGCAACATTTGCGATAGCTGACCGAGGAAAATGCTATTATTCGTTGACAGCCTTGGAGATGTATTTAAATAACGAAAAACAGTTTTATATGGATTGATGATTGAATGATAGCTTATTGTTGAGAATTATTGCTAACAGTATGTGTGATTTCTTTTAACAACAGAACCGATTTGTCGTCGCCCGCGTGGTACGGTTTATAAACACTTAATCCTATCTCCGTCTTTATTTTGTCTTTTTTGATTTTCTATTTTGCACGTATATATTTGAGGCCTGGACTGCTTTATCCCATTGCTTACATTTTGTCCGCTCAATATTGATCCTTATACGGAAGCAGAAAGTCAAACCTGGTTCCTTTCGAATGTTGTGAAGAACCCAAAGTTGAGCTAGTAGAAAAAACTTAGGGAAGATATTTATCAGGTCTTCCTGTTTTTGTTTGAATATAGTCAAATTAAATTTCCTTTTCCTAAAGACTGATATCAATAGAATAGAATAGAAGCGAATAGAATAAATATCTTCTACATTATTGGCACAATTATACTTTTTGATATTGTCTATCTAACAGCAGAAAAATTATTTTAGAAATAGTCTAAGAACACAAAAAAGTTGAATTTTGAACGAACTGGTTAGGCTCTGTGTTTGTTTCGCCGTTAATTTACTACCATGTAACTTTTTGAGCGAAAACAAAAGATAAAGCGGATAGTAAAGTAAGTAAAAGGGAAACAGTATATGTTTAAGGAAAGCGTAGAAATGAGTGGGAATTCACAAAGCTAAAGAAAATAAACTATTATACTTTTACGCATCTTTTAGTTAAGTTTTGAACGTTTGTTAATGGCGAAAGGGATGGAGTAGTAGACACAAAACTGTGCACCTATAGGACTTGAACTAAAGAACGTTGAGGATCTTTTAGTGGCGCGTGCTTAATTTATGATGTAGGCCTAGTGAAAGGTGAATGAATTATAAGAGATTTTCTAACACCTCAATTTACTACATTACATAAAAGCCAGTAAACTAAGTTGCCTAAGGTTGTTATATAGGGAAAACTTGATATTTTAGTGGAAGTTGTCTCAATAAGGATGATGAGAATATTCTGCAAGAATAAATAATTTTTCCCTGTCTTCCCAATTGTGTGGTCATCAATCAGTTCGTTCAGACATGTATTAACCAGGAAAATTTTCCTCAACAAAATGTTCGGTATTGTTAGATGTCTCACAAATTTTGGTGAACATCCCGTTGTTAAAAGATTTACTCGTACTCAAGAAACCCCAACAGAAATACGCAGAAATGAAGTCATCAGGGATGAAAGTAGGGGTCAAGGCCCCCCAAAAAGTGGTACACGAACAAGCTGTTGCCGAGCATTGGCTAATTTTTTAATATCTGCGAGAGGAACGTCTCAATTTATGTCCAAATGATTTTTTTTGTAATCACTAAATCAAAAGATTTGAATTATTTCTCCTTGCCGCTGAACAATTTCCTCCAAACAAATCTTTTGAAAATTATTTTTAGAAGGATTTCTCAGAATTGGGTGGAAACTTCCCAATTTTTTATGCAGACAGATTTTCATTGTTTGGAAGATAAATCTTAATCCTGCTTCTACGTATTCAGAGTTCCAAAGCTATGCCTCATCTGTAAGCTGGCGCTGTATATTTAATAGTGTCAAATAATTAATTTGGGAAAGATTAAGTGGGCGTTTCTTTCAATATTTGCGATACTAAAATTCACTTTTAGTCGATGTTGTAATGAAATCAGTCCCGTCGACAGAATCGGCTTGATTCTTGTTTGGGTTTTCTTCATCCATTTTATTTATCAAAGGTTTCAAGTCGTCTGTTGTTACAAATCTCCATTGAACGCTAAGCGCGATTATTTATGGAGTTTCGGTTAGAATATTTCCTGAGTACTACAACTCAATTAAAATGATTTATGACGGTGTGTTTAATTAAAATTTAAGGCTAAACAAGGAACACGAGTAAGTTGTTGAGAATTTGATATCTCTAAACTCTACACCACGTCCTTCGTTTTGTCCTTTGGAAATTCGAACTTCTCAGAAAATTGAAAACTTAAGCCACCAGTTCAAATGCTGTTATTTAGCTGTAATCTTGTATGGAAGAAATTCAATGAACTCTGTCTCTGAAATTTCCCTGAAGTCTTCTAATTTTAATGCAAGATTTATTTAGTAGTTCTTAGTAAAATAATTGGGAACGTCACAGATTAAAGTGAATTTACTACTATATGGGGGGTGGGATCCATGTGTTCTTCAAAGTAGGCATATATTCGTTGTTAGTATTTTAAAATAGTGGTTTAACAACTTTTTTGGCACAGGATGTTTCATAGTTTGTAGAAAAAGTTACGATAGCGACAAAATAAAGGCGTTTGTCGACGCAAATCGTCCTAGCATGATACGCGACTTTGCAGGACTCTCTAAACATATCAAAATCAAGCGTGATGCTTGAATACTGTGGTTAGGGTCCCTCTTTTCATTCCAGGTCACATGTATGAATTCATTACTGTTTTAAATCAAGCCTTACAAAATTATTTTAAAGCATTTTGTACAAATATTCTACGCTTTAACTCTAATTTCATCTTTTCAAATATAGTATTTACCTTTAAAAGGATATGGGCATACGAAAAGCCAGCCACTTTTTGAGAGTATTCTTACAAATTTACCTCAAACAAAAGATTACAAACTTTAGCTATCCTTCTGATCATTAAATCAATTTTAAATCTATTTGCACTTAATATGCAGCAAAAACCGCTCATCAATTTTTCCTTGAATTTTGTCGAAATTGAGAGATATAAAGAAAGAGTAGAGTATCAATATTTAGGCTTAATTAGATACCAACAGAAATATTATTCTCCCCACTAATTTCTGCAATTCTGACGAATATTGAAAATCGACCCCTTGAATTAAGTTCCTTGGAAAAAATGATTGTTTTTTTTTGCTATCGGCAAGATGTTTCTGAGTAATAAATTGCGTTGCTCCAATTTCTTTTCTGGGGTTTATTTGAAACCCTCTTTCACATTTCTTGATCTGCCTAACCTTTTCAAGTTCGTATTTAAAGATTTTTGAACCAAAATCCTTTGTAAAGAAAGGATAAATGCATTTACCACGCAAAAAGGAAATTTAAGTCCATATGAAGTTTTTTTTCAAAGGAATAAGGAAAATTTTGTACTAAGAGTTGTTCACGTTTTGTTAAAGGGCTTTACCGAAAGGATAAAAGCGCCGGTGGTTTCCTTTCAAATCTTCCGGTAGAGGAGAAAATCGTGCCATTATCCATCTACAGGTAAAGGCATATATTTTTCGTCTTAGCCTTCTTTCAAGTTATGAATTTATTTACGACAAAAAGCAATAAAAAGTTGAACGGCAACATGGAAACAACATGATCAAAAATTCAACGGTCCCAATGAAGATAAAATTAATAATTCCACAGCACTTTAGTGTGACTGGGCTTTGTAGGCTCACCACCAGGAATATTGATCATTTTTGGGTGGTACAAATTTCGTGAAGTTATGTAGTTTCTTCTCTGCAGCATTGGGGAAATTGTTTCAGACTCATAATAACCGCAAGTTTATCCAGGGCGTCAATCACGGCCTATTTGGCTTCTCCCGGCATCCATTATACCAAGGAAAAATGTCTTTCAAGTAATGTAGGTTGAAAGCTTTTCATGCCTTTTTACTATTTTTAACTCAAACGTTGAGCATGCCTTATTTTATGCAGTAAATAACAATTAGAACCCATCCCATTGGCTTTTGTCCCAATACAATTTGTAGCCACTCTTCGAGCAGAGCGCCGTTCAAAAATATTTTCGTATCCTTCAAGATGTGAATTTTTGCGCACACAACCTGGGACATTTTATTTGTATGGGTCTAGAGTATTTCTTTTCTTCCTCCTGGTACATTATTAAATTGGAGGACAAGCTCATTACTAAAATGAGTTTTTCACTTGATGGAGGTAGAACGGAACAATTTGACTTTCCCCGCAGCTTTATTCTTGACAACAAGCATCAAGTGTTATTACGTTCTTAATGATCCAGTGGTTTTTGGTAGAGTTTCACAGGTAGGGATTTCCTTATTTTGTGGAAATTTTAGGTTTACCTCGTAATGTGAAAAGCTGGTAAAAAGTGGGGAACTGAGATAAAAGTTTTGTCTTGCTTCACACGTGTGTGTTCAAGGCTCAACTCTTTTTTATCTTCAGGATATTTTCTAGATAATTTACATAGAATTCTTTATTGTATCTGCTTTACTTGTGTTCGGAATAAGTTTGCAATCTACAGCCTCTGTGTAATGTGATAAAACAATTTCAAAAATGAAATTGAGAAAAAGTTTTATTACTTTTATCATTAATATCTTCTTTAACCACTTTTAGGAAAGAAAAGATAAAAATTGTTACAAATTTGATTAGAAGTTGGACACGTGATTTGTCTTTCAAGATCTTCTAATTGAGGCTTTTTGAAAAGGACAATCGGAAGTTTTCGCTATCACAGGTACATCACATACCATTCCAAGAGTATTAAATTAATATAACAACAATTATTCCGCCGTCTAGATGCACAAGCAGCAATTATAAATGTTTTAGAAGAGCAGTTTAAGAAGTGCTCTGGAACACACCTAGCCCTCGATTTACACGGTTTCGAAATACATAACAAGGAAAAATAAGATAAACTTCATTTTGCACGGACGATTTCGGTTTAACATGCATGAACAAGTGAGTAAAAGGTTTATTTTATTATTATAAGAATAAGAAATATAATCCGCTGCACATGTTTGTTCTCAGTAGGATTTCGAATTTGAATGAACAAATGTGAGCATCAATTTACACGACTTTGATTTACGTCGTATTTTCATAGAACCAACCTAACGTGTAAACGGAGGATTTGTTCGGCGTAGTGATACATGTATGTATCAAATTTCTACCTTTCTTGAAGGAAAACTCTTAAAATTTCCGAGCTTAGGTCTTAAAGGTTTGTTCATAATTTTCGGTTCCTGAATTTCAACGCTTGACCTATACACCATCTAATAGTCTTCTAAGAAAAAAGGGATATTTATGTAAGATATTATTCAGTTTCCAGCTTCCACGTTTTCACTTCCCAGCCTGCTGAAATATCTTTATCTAAGTTTATGAAAAACCGCAGTGTGTGTCTCCATATCTTCCAACGTTTTCAAAACCTCATGCAAAACTTATAAGATCGTTCCGTCCACGTGTGCTTTTAAATTTAAATGGTAATGTGAAGAGTGCGTTTTCATTACCATAACATCCTCGACTTTTTGCTCATAAGTTAAATTGAAAGTAGGTTTTCTGGAATTCCATTGTTGTCGAATAGAGTTATCCTTGAAAGTTTAAAAATGGTCCTTTGTTCCTTTTTACAAAAGAAGAGAAAAAAATCGGAAAGTTTCGTATTGATTCGCATCGATTGTGCATATACCATTCAACTCCCCACACACAATAGCATTCGGCGAATACGGTCAAGACGTTTTCTTGCTTCTTTTAATCTGATTATCGATCCCATCCCATGTATCTAGTTTATCTTTCTATGTGTGACGTCAATGACTTCAAATAACATCGTCCCTAAGCTAGCTACTACCACCATCATTGTATAAAAATATTCTACACTCGAGATGAGAGGATTCCTATTTGTGCCAAAGTTTATTGTTTTATGTACCCGGTGACGTCAATGCCGGTGCTGAAGTAATTTCGGATGGCAAATTTTAACTTTAAAAGCCTAAAATTTCAAAGCAGCTCCCTTCATTAATGGGCATACCATTAGAGGATACTCTGGGGCACTTTACACAAAATCTGTCCAAGCCTTCGGTGTTGGTCTTGGTTGTTGCGGGCTCACAGAAGGTAAAATGTATAATAATGATTTTCACCCCGAAATCTAGAAAGGAGTCGATGCTGACGGGTTATAAATAGCATCCAACGGGAAGAAGTCTGTTATACTCCAAGTCGGCAATTATTTGTTTTATAGTTTAACACGTGGTGGCTTCAATGTATATCTCTTCGCAATTAGAGATAGAAGGATTCTGTCTGAATTTGCTATAATTAGATGCTGTGATGAAGGTAGAATTTCATTTGAATATCATTAGCTGTGGAGTTTTTGAATGGAGACTTAAATTGGAGTTCTTCTCAAAAAAGTGGTATTCAATAAAAAAAAAAAAGTTAACGGATCTTATTTTTAGAACAAACAATCTTGAAGCCAGTTAATTATTAATTGCACTTAAAAACCCACTCACATTTTACGTAAACGAGCAAAAAGAATGAAAAGCATTATGCAGCATCTACATCATTAAATATTTCCTTCGAAAGGCTTCCATCTGCCTATTAGTAGCATCCGTAAACAATGTAATGGTGTTCCAGTAGAGTCGAAACCACGGGTTATTTCTATTCTTTTGAAATGACAGATTCATGCAAACAAGCAGCATTTATTTGACGTCAAATCGTTAAAATTTTCGTTTACTTACAGTTGTATGCAGTACAGAGGAAACTTGGAGAAAGATTGTTGCGTCAGCCTTCGTTCCAATGTTTACATTTAAATCACAAAGGTGAACTTTAATTAGGAACTATTTTTAGAATTTTAATTTACACATTTACCTGTGCCACGTTTCTTGCACCAATTTCTTGAAAGCGAGACAACTGAGTTATTACTTCTAATACAATTTTATGTTCTATCTTCAGCTAACATATCGTCGGCTTAACAGTGATATAGCGTGTTTTGACATTTTTATGCTGAACAGATACGTTATTTCACTGTTAAACCAACGATATAATTCCCCGAAATTGGTAGTATTTATTTAAACGGCATTGCAGCCAAAACCAGATAATATCTTTATGTTGGTGCTAACAATAAAGCTTGTGGTAGGATCAACCAGAAAAGTTTTGATTTATAAGTTGGCCACCCTCGGATTCCTATCTTTGTTTGTTAACTGGCTCCCTTGATAATTGTCTTCTCGCATTCAGTGTGTATATTGCATTGTATATATGTAAGAGAGTTTAGGTAGTTTTGCGTCCTTTCCTTTTTTGTGCCTTTGTTATTTATTACGATTTTTATTAAAGGGCCCATATACATAAAAACAAAAAAATTATTATTTTCATGGATTCCTGTCCAACAATATTTACGATAACCCTGGTGTATCTCAGGAAAGCCATCTTGGTCCTCTTTTTTTTCTTGTTTATATCAAAGATGTATCCATGTTTCTGACTTGTTCAAATATTTTTTGTTTTTTTTGTTTTTAGGAGGATCGATGCAAAATTTTTAGAAACTGGACAGAAGACATTATTTAGAATCTGTTAAGCTAAACTTAGCTTAGTACAAAGTCTTATGGGTTTTTTTATATGCATTTTATATGCATACATTAATGATGCTTTCTTAGGCTATTTGTTTTTTTTTTTTTGCTTTCCTAATGTGATCTTATTTCATATAATACGTTAACAAACGTCTAAATATGTAGTAAACATTAATAATGTCATTCATAATTCGCAAAAAGTGCTATTTGTATAGCAAGTTACATATATAAAAATGGCGGGAGGATCTCTTAGGTTGGAAATCAATATTATCAATATATTCAGGTTGTTACGTTGCGGCTTTTTAATCGTACAACATATTGATACACATCAAGATATATGAATAGCAATGGTATTGACCTTTTTCATTATATTTAGCTAAGTTATTTACAATCCATTGCTACCATGTCACGTATTTCTTTTTAGAGTCTGTAGCTATATGACGATCGGCACGTACAGAATTGCAAATTTCCACATATTTATTTCAGCAATATCAATAAACCCTTAAAAAATGCTGCTAAAAAAGCGCTCAAAAAGAATTTATCCATTAATATGTCGATTAAGTGGCGAGCGCCTCTTTGTGCCTCGATTTTTTCTTTTAATTTTGATTCCAACATTATCAATTATTGACGTCAAAACCAACTGTGAGAAGGCAAATCACACATCGTCTCCTAAAAATACTCAAAGAAATAGGCGTAAATCAATGAAATCGGCACGGAATAAAATGAAGGATGATCGTTTTTTATAATTTCTTGATATAAATATCTAAAATATACTTCCAGCTTTTTCTTATGAGTACTTAATAAATGAAAGATCTGCGGACTCTTTTTTATCGATCTGTTTATTGATTTTTAATTTTGGTGCCTGCTATATTTAGATGTCGTAGGCATTTTTTGTAAGTATCCAAATTTTGTAGGAGGACATAGGTAGAATCAATTCATCATGAGTTATGAAATGCGAACTTAAAAGCTCCTTTTTATTATATTTTATTAAAAGGCATTCAATGCGTTAATTTGAAAAGTATTAAGTAAAACATGCGGTGTGGATTTCAAACTTAGGACAAATACTGTTACGTATACAAATTTCTTTTCAAATACATTTACATTTCCTCCAGTTTTCATGCGACAAAATGTCAGCATTTTCCCAAGGATTCCTGTGGAATCAAACGAGCTCTTGAGCTATTTACAGACCAAAGAATCCAAAATCTTGTAGCAAGAAGGGACCTAGGATTATTTTTTTATTATTTTCATTCTGCTCGAATTGCCTGACCAAGGAAAGATAAAAACTTACCCTCGAGTTGCTCTCTCTGTTCAAGGATTATGTGAAAGTAACAAGGCACATAAACAATACATTGACATTGACCTAACCTCCAAGCCACAATTGATTTTGCCTCTGTATATCTTTCCTGCCCTGTGTACTGCTCAAGGCCATGTCCGCAACGAGCAATGTGAACTGCTCCACCAGCAAATGTAAATATAAAAAAATGTCTGCTTAGACAGCCGTCTACGAACTCCTAATTTCTTATGCAATAAAAGGATTCTAAAACTGGGAGTGGTTTCGCTGCTTACAAAAAAAACTGTACTGAAGTTCTTTAACCTCTGCGGGTGGATGGACTCATTTTAATGGGGATCGTTGACGATAATAGTGTGGTTACCGTCGTAACAGGCGGACTCTGCCCCGTAACCAGATGAAAAGGAAAATTTCCGAAGTGGAAAACTACCAAAGATGGTCTTATTTATGGATCTGCCTTTTCCTCGAATGCGATGTAATCTAAATGAAGGTGATGGGTTAACAGATTGTTGCCTTTACTTTGGAAAAATTGATTCAAGATTCAGGTCGACGTTCTAACTTCTTGCGGTAGACAGCGGTGTGTTCTGGTTTTTACAATGTCGAGATTAAAACTTATGAACCGAAATTAACTACTAGTGTGGTTTACTGAGTAGGCCGCAACATCTGTAAAATAGGATTGGTTGTTACCCAAAGATTCTTCGTGATGCACTGATTCTATTTTGGCAAGATGTTGATGAGCTAAAAAGAAAATAAAGTTGACCCAGTTAAAGTTATTTAAATTTAAAACTTTTCCCCCCTCTCGACTATGTTTGTTTACTTCCCAGTTCCATAGCTACTTAAATTTTATTATAAATCTAATTTACGAAACTGAAAATGGCAGTCCTCCCTCAACTGCCATAAAAACTTCGTGCACTTCCAAGTTACTCTGTTCTATCCAAACTTCCGCTGATAATACTTAGTGACCAATTCAATTTCATATAATATGCCTGCAACTTCTGACAAAATAAAGTGCCAGAAGCATCACCGGATCCCTTGTTTACTGTCACCGTGGAGAATTTAGTTCCTTCAAGGAATGTGAACAAAACGAATGTAGAAAGAAATGGAGAAGAGAAACCAGCAGATCTCCACTCCTCCGAGATAAGGTACTTATAAGGGGGTGTGTCGTAAAAATATTTATAGATCCTGGTCTCAGGACATTGATCCTGGGTATGAGGATATCTAAAAATAGAATTCTCCAAGCTGTCACGCAGTTTCTGATTCAAGGGTACAATAATCCTCTTTTCGGTTTCCTCCTGCTCGTCCTGCAGGTCCGGTACCTGTAGGTTTAGATTAGAGCAACAGAAAAAAAATGTATTTAAATCCCGGCGAAATATTTGCCTTGTCCCTCCCTTCTCTAGAGTTACCGTCCTCCTGGCGTTGTCTTTTGAGTTTTTCCATGTTTTTTTTTCCTAGAGGGAATTTTTCTTCGATTTTCCAATTTGGAAGCTCGTGAAAAGAAAGTAACTCTGTTGCTTCGTTATTGCTTCAAATTGAAATTTTATGGCTAAAACTCGATTGAAAAGGTTCAGAAAAACGGATACTGTGCTAAAAGCTTCATTTCCATAATCCTGTAAAAAGGAGATAAATTGCATTTCGGGCTTAATTGAATTTTTTGGTTCTGATCATTTTTTTGAAAGCGGAGCCTGGTGTTTCCTGTTCGACGTTTATTTTATCATAGTGAGTTAGTCAGTTGTCGAAAATTCACTAAATTACAAGTGGTAATGGATGTTAAAACTTTAATCACACCAATATGCTGAAAGTATATTAACTAGGAGAATATTTCGTTCGGAATTGAGTATTATCTTGTCTTATCACGGCACTTGTTTTGATAACTAACTTGCGTGAAAGCTGGTAATATTTTTTTTATATTATTATATTTTGCAGCTTACGCTGTGACACTGCGAATACTAATCGACTGAAATTTGCAAAGTTGTAGTGAGTCTATTTCAATACATTCCATAGATTTAAATTTAAAACACTAAATCCGTAGGATTCGACTGCTTTAATGTTTTTCTAGATAAGACTCGGAAGTAAAGATCCTTTCTTATAATGAAGTTAAAAATTCAGAGTATATCTCAGCATCACAGCACAGCACGTCCTTAATTAGAAAAATAAAAAGGGATTTATAGAAGGTGCATGTAGACGGTAACAATGCACTTTTTTCCTGAAGGTTTGCATAGTATCCCAAAGTGTAAACAAGAGATTATCAAAATCACAAATTTCGCAATTTTCAGTCATTACCTCTTTATTGGTAACTAGTAATGGTATTCCGTGACAAGACCATAGACTCGAAAGCAGTACGGTTTACGATTTTAGTAATAAAAAATTTGATCGATCTAGGGGGGATGTTTAAAAAGTATCCATGAAAATATAGATTGTAAATGAATTCATAGTATGGAGATAACATTAGGTCACCCAAGTACTCAACTCGACATGATTCACTCTGCTTTAATAGAATATTTTTGAGTTATCCTTGTTCAGTGATCATCTAATTATGCGATCTCCGTTGATCATCAC
>QYTT01080458.1:0-12310 GCA_006980735.1 Dasypogon diadema | reverse complement strand
TTTTTTTTCCTAGAGGGAATTTTTCTTCGATTTTCCAATTTGGAAGCTCGTGAAAAGAAAGTAACTCTGTTGCTTCGTTATTGCTTCAAATTGAAATTTTATGGCTAAAACTCGATTGAAAAGGTTCAGAAAAACGGATACTGTGCTAAAAGCTTCATTTCCATAATCCTGTAAAAAGGAGATAAATTGCATTTCGGGCTTAATTGAATTTTTTGGTTCTGATCATTTTTTTGAAAGCGGAGCCTGGTGTTTCCTGTTCGACGTTTATTTTATCATAGTGAGTTAGTCAGTTGTCGAAAATTCACTAAATTACAAATGGTAATGGATGTTAAAACTTTAATCACACCAATGTGCTGAAAGTATATTAACTAGGAGAATATTTCGTTCGGAATTGAGTATTATCTTGTCTTATCACGGCACTTGTTTTGATAACTAACTTGCGTGAAAACTGGTAATATTTTTTTTATATTAATCGACTGAAATTTGCAAAGTTGTAGTGAGTCTATTTCAATACATTTCATAGATTTAAATTTAAAACACTAAATTCGTAGGATTCCACATAGAGTCGATAGACTCGAATGTAGTACGGTTTACGATTTTAGTAATAAAAAATTTGATCGATCTAACTGTACTTGCTGCTTGCGGGAATACCTGGGATGTTTAAAAAGTATCCATGAAAATATAGATTGTAAATGAATTCATAGTATGGAAATAACATTAGGTCACCCAAGTACTCAACTCAGCATGATTCACTCTGCTTTAATCGAATATTTTGGAGTTATCCTCAGTGATCATCTAATTATGCGATCTCCGTTGATCATCACAGGTTCAAGAAAATTTGGGTCTTACTAATTTCATATGCATGAGATACTATACCATCAAATTTAATACAAATCGTAAATATGTAACGTAGTACTACATTTTCTGACTAAAGTGCTCAACATAAGAAGCTTTTGTAATCGAACCACCCTCTAGAGGCCCTAAAACCATACACAAATCACCCGTATTTTCTAATAAAAAGCAACACGTTGCTTTTGTACAGTTTAACGACTTAATGATTACCGTAACCTTGACAAGGTATCCTCTATTCAATTTGCAAATAGGGCAATGAGAATAGAAGCAATTTCACGTGACTTTACAAAGCGTTCGCTGGTTAAGTAAAAATCTGTTATCGTTGAGAAACGCGTAAAATGATTTTATAGGCAATTAGTAAGGACATAACTCTTCTGGCAGCAATAAAAAATGAAATCTACAGAAGATTATTTGGCTTGAGACCATTGTGGAAGTTGTGGCGCATTCAACCGATAACGAACTGCGTAGTTTTAGACGCCATAACCAAAAGATTTATTCTGGCTAATATTATTCCTTGAAGTAGCCATTGGCTTCCCGGAATGACTAGCGGTTTGAGGAGTAAATTGTCAGTTTTGTCTAGCAATTTTTCATGATTATATGACTTGAACGGGAAAAAGCTGGAAAGCACTTTAAGTCTTTAGAAATTTTTTGTAATTACTTAGGGTTTCTTTTAAGGTATTGCTTAAGCTCAGAGAACCACCCTATGATCCACACAGTACAGCTTAGGCGGAGGGAAATTTTAGGGAAGAGGAGATTGGGAATTTGAACCTGACATATGTTGCAGATAAGCCACAATATTTCGCATGAAATTTTGCTGTGCAATATCCCAATGGGTTGGTAAGTACAATTCTTGTCAATAGAATTGCCTTAACCACTGGTACCCAGATAAATCATCGCGAACCTTTGCAAAAGCCGCATCCACGACCACAAAGGAGAAAATTTGCATGAGTGCGTCTCAATCAGCTTGGCGACCGGCGTGAGTCCTCTGTGGTCGTGGGGGCAGTTTCTGCAAAAGGACACGATAATTTATCTGGGTACCAGCGGTTGACGAGAATTATACTCGCGAAGCTGTTGGGATATCGTACAATAAAATTAAAACATAAATTTCTACCACATAAGCAACCCAATTGAATCCCTTGAAAATCTGGTCCTTATTTCTTGCTAAAATTCCACAATTTCTCCTTCTTTAGAATCTATAATTTTGCTAATTAAAACCACGATGTTCACAATTCAACCGACTTGCTCCAATTTTAATGGCAACATTAAGGGTAAGCTAACCCCTGCCTTCTTATTGCTTCTGTGTTACCACCGATAACAAGCGCTTTCAGGTTTCTTCAATTAGCCGTGGAAGACCTAGAACTAATGGGTACTTTAACCTCTCGTCTGTTCTAATTCCATTACAAGGCGAAACTCTTCGAAGCCTTGAACTCGACAACAAAGTCAATGCCGGTGCTGATACGAAATGCCTTCACCTTCCACCATTCTCAATTTGTTCCGAAAAATACATAAAAAAACGATATCTCCGGACTTATTGTTTAGCAGTAGCTTTATTGCTCGGAGGGGGTGTGATTTGCATTTCAAAGTTGATTTGTTTCCGAAAAGTTTCTTTTTCTATTTTTGGAGGTCACAGAATTGTTAAACAGTTTTCGTCTTGGGTAGTCACCCAGAAAAGATGCGGGCTTTTCTGCTATTTAAATGCTGATATTCAAGGAACAGTTGTTAGGTAAGATAAAATTGGGATTAGTACGAAGGAAGGCATAGGAATGCTGAAAAAGGGATGAATTTTGTTCATGATGTTGATGAAGGACGTTAATATATGTTTGCTTCAGCAGAATGAGGGTCCAATTCAGAGTGTTTTGTGTGGCTTTCAAACAGACTGAACCGTCATCTAATCAACAATATCCTATCCAGAAGAGTATCTAATCTAAATCTAAAATATTTGCGAAGTGATTGAAATTAAGCAAAGTCAGAAAAAAGTAATTAGAGAGCAAATAGAATTTGTTAGAGGGGTGGATAAAGATAAAGGACTCTGAAACCCTTCTAAAACGTAAAAGTTTAACCTTTTTGTGCCGTCTATTTGGTATTTTTATTTTTACATAAGAGAGGTTTGAAAGCAAAAAGAGATTATTGAAGAAGGGGGGCGGAGGTTACTAGTGCTGGAAATTAGGAAGCCAGGAAGCTGAATTTTAATAACGAGGAAAATATGCTTCTTTTGAGTTGAGTTAGAAATAATGTGTCTCTTTTTAAGCATGAACTTAATTGTATGATTATTTATGTAATTAAGAGCCTAGTTATCATTAGGAAAGTTTTTCAGTTGTTTCGTTGTGTGGGATCCGCAATAGATGGAAGTGCATTGATGTATAATCGAGTGAATGCCAGATTGAGAATAATTCCCATATTTTTATTGGAAGAAGATTTGTCACAATTACCGCACAGCATATTTTCTTTTTTTCTAATTTTTCTCAGTCAATTCTAAATCTGGAAACTTTAGACCTGGATGTATTGAAACCTGAGTGCAATATTGCGTCCTGGTAGGAAGTTTTTGATAAAGACTACCTGGATGGTAAGGCTAGAACTTGAATTAATCTTTTCGTTTATCTTTTTAGCAAACACATTATCCTTTTGAAGACTTCCACTATTCGAAATCATGTCCAGGGATTACCACGGATATCCCCTCTCCTTATTTTTCGATTTGTGGGCAACCCTAATATTTTAACAACTATAAATTCCATTGAAACAAATGTAGCTGATTCAGATAATCTTCCCCAGACCGTTGTTATTCCAATCGCTTAATGTAAATCTTTCCAATGTAGTGATTTTTGGGTCAATAGTAGATAGTGCCTGATCAATGGCAGATTGTTAAATTGCAACATTCAGAATTTAGAGTCGAATTAATTATAATAGAGGACCATCCTGGGTCCGGAGCTAATTTATTCTGTATATTTATCAATAACCTGCCCTGCGTCATTATGAACTCTTAATTTAATTATTTATCTGAGTTATTCATGATGGTTTTTATTTATTTTACGCATCGTTTGTCCTGGGAAACTGTTTTAAATCACTCTGTATATTTTCTGTAAATATAACTACGTAATCGAATTATAAAACTTCCATTTCTGAATCACTACTAACATCGACAGGTCAGTAATTAATAACTCGGGGGAAATACAGATTCTTCTAGCGGACACTACTAAATATTTAAATATTTGTGATTATAAACTATTGAGATTTCTTTTGGATAAAGGGAGAAATTAGTAATATTAAATAAATCGAACGTATATAATTTTGTTTTAAATATGTTACTCCTTAATGGATGTTAACCTGACTGACTGTTAGTAAATTTGTTTCATAATCTCATTAATAACGAATAAATTAAGATTTTTCGTTATTGTCAAAAATTTTTTTTGTTCTTGAAAAATTAATTTGATTTATTTGAGGACGTGAGATTGGCTAAAAAGGAAGAATTTCCTCCTGAAACCGCTCCTGTTCTTCGTTAGTTGGATTCTTGCTACCAGAGGCGCTCTATTCTTGGTTGTCAAGAAACGGTTGCAATTTGTACTACTGCTGGCTTCGTTGCGTGAGATATTTATTTAATTGCGGGTGAAATTAGTGAGTACAGTGTACTTTAAAAATAATTCAAAACTAAAGTAAAGCTGTATTATGGCTGGTAGTAAATATCTGGAAGAAATACTAAAAATAGAGGTAAGAAAAGTCAACCAGTGCCAAACGTAGTTTACCTACATACTCACAATTATCTCTACTTAGAAAATGTCATGCTCGTATCTCACGAAGTGCCTAAAATCTAATTTAAAACAGAAAATTAATCTCAGGGCGCTGTTTATTAAAATTCAAATGTTTCACGTTTTAGCTTACCGGGAGCAATATTGTATTTACAGCGGCTGCAATGCGAAAGCTCACCACAGTTTAGAGGTTTGTGTATCTGCCTCAGACTAAAAACGTGAAAAAGGTGACCAAAAATTATTTTTTATTAGGCTTGAATTTCCACTTAATTAAAAATTGTAATATTTAACCGAATTATAGAAAAATGTTACCCAGTGATTTTGATAAAAATTTAGAAATACTGCTTCAGTTACAATTAGCAGAGAAAACAGTACGTTTGCAGCCGTTAATAACTACTGATTTTGTTTTATAGAATTTAATTACAGTTTCGACCACCCAAATGACTCTCTATATATACATTTAGGAGTTTGTCAACAGATTTTAATTGAATTTTTAATTTGCTATATTTTAGAGACTTTCAGTCACCTATTTTGGCTCGCTAAAAATTCTTTGAGTTAATTTCTAATGAGGTCCTAAAAAGAAAAGTAATATTTCTTTTTTGAGTCAATTTTTAACCATTAACTGGTTAGGAGAAAGATTAACATGTTATTACAAATAGCCTACGCCTATAGTCCCGACTGGGCGGGTAATTTACACGCGGAAAACAAAGAATGGGGGATTTCTAACAGAAACAGCAAGAGCACGTTCTCCTGTTGTTACTCTTCCAATTCCAACTTGCTTAAATCCGCATCGGGAAAGAATCTTGTCTTATCGCTGCACAGTAGGTACATCCATTTCATCCATGTTCCATATCGCTTGTGATTCAGGCTTAAAACAGACCGAAGGAAGGAATTCGCAACTAACCACGCTCGCGTGTTGTCCAGAATTTTATGAAACTGTAATCCAGAAATCAATAATTAACTTTCTAACCATTCCTACAGAACTGAAATACTCGAATATGTGAATACTCCCAAAATCAATTCTCGAATACCTTTTTTCTCAAGTACTCAAGTGCTCCGATACTCAAAACTCGTTTACTCAATACGAGGCAATCTTAAATTTCAAGTCGGTATTGAGGATTAACGTTATTATTTCATCATACTTTCATTTTAGACTGAAAGGTACAATTCTCTTAAGGAAAACAATGAAAAATTACAAAAAGACATAGCAGAGCAGACTTCTACAATCGAAAATTTATTGTTGGAAATACAGAAACCATGTGATGAGGGTATAGTGTTGCTTCAGGCATTGTCAAATTAATCGATTTTCATATGTTCACAGAGACCAGACTCAGTCAAAGTTTTTCGCAACTAAATGAACTTAACAAAGGCCTTACAAAAATCGTTCATAAAGTTGAGAGAGTCCAGAAATCGTACAAAAACCTATACAAGAAAAATGATAGCCTATTAACCATTTTCCAAACTGATACAAATGAAAACGGTGATGAATTTGAATTTGTAGATACGGTAAGCCCCTTTGTTGTTCCTCTTTTAAGCCAATAATTCAGATTATCTTAATAGGATGTCGACACTGTTCAAGATAAAATGCACGAGCTTGACGAACAAATTGCTAAATATATTTCTGATATAGAAAATTTACGTTGCGAACACGAGCAACAGAAAGAACTTCGAGAGAAGGAGCTGCAAGAAAATAAGGAACTAACATGTTTTTTGGAGAAATTTAAAAGAGAACAGGAGTAAGTTCTAAAAAGAGAGAAGGAGAGAGAGAAATTTTACATCAATCCATTTGTTTTTTTTTAAATATTTTATTGTTTTTCAATTTCAGGAATCAGAACAAATACTATGCCAAAATAATTAAAGATAAAAAAAGGGAAATTGAAATACATCAAAACATGAACATGCAATTAGATGAGCAGATAAATACCCTCCAGAAGAAGTTCATAGACGATATTGAGTAGAGTACGGAGGCGGTTTGCTAAATCAAAATCCTATTTACCGAATTTGTGTTTCGCATTTATTGCGTTTGTTACTTAAAATGAAAAAGTTTAATTTGATAAATTTTAAATACTGTGTTACTGCGTTTCGGCTTAAAAGAACTCGAAAGTTATTATTATTTATTTAAAGTACAATTTTATTTTCAAACATTTCTTTTTTTAATATGTCTCAAGTGCCTTCTGTTGTCAGTTGTAACGTTTATAAAAAGTTATCTTCACATTTTTTCGATTCTTCTGTCCAATGAATACAAATATTATTTGTTCCAACTTCTTTGATTGATCGGAACCTTTCTACTTGCTCGGCTAGGAAATTATCGGCGGGCTCAATATCCTTTTTGAGGGATATATGACAAATTTTTGTTGCACATGAATGTAGAATTGGTTAAATTGAGCCCAGTCGTATCTGATCCACAGATATCAACTGATAGCATGACTCCGCAGTCAGAAGCATATCAAGCTTTCGTGTGATGGAACAATGATGCATCGCGGTCCCCTAAAAAATCATAGCTTTACCCGATTAGTATTGCGAAATGGATTGGCCTCACTGATTTTTGATCATGTTATTAACTTTTTATTGGTGAAACATAGTTTTAATAATATGTTAGTGTATATTTTTCAGAGAATTGCTTTGACCTGCAATAAGAAGCGAAAATTTACCAGTTTAAGAGATGCCAAGCTTTCCCACCTCCCAAACAACAATATTACACTTGAAATTCGTTTTCTATTTTAAATCCCAGATTGTCGCACACAAACGAAACCGCGATTAGTTCTAATCAGATTTATAACAAGGGGGACGATGTGCGCACTTTTATTTTTTCAGATTTCGCAAAATCAAGTCCAGGAGTATCATGTAAACAGTCAGCACTATAAATCTGTCCACAAGAATTCAATCAAAGCCGATTCATAGACCACAATTTCTCTGGTCATGTAAGAAGCTTTTCTCTTGCAATGGATTACACCTGACCTTGGGATTTTCACGTTTGAATTGAAATTGAATTCGCAGTCTACCCACACCAATAAACTTTTTGGAGAGCATGAAATTTATTTTGAAATAGCTCCCGTTTAATTGAAATGATTAAGGGCTTAAATACGTTCTTTGGTTGTTGGTTTTAGTGTAATCTGGTCAACAGTATGACACGGGAATCAAGCGATATAAAAGTGCAGAAACAACATAAAAAAGGCATTTTCTTTACGACACACTTGCAGTTAACTGTTTGTGATTGAAATGCAGTGCACTTAAAAAGTGTGTGGAAAAAAAGGAGCTCTGGATAAGATTGTTGGATAAAATGCACATTGTCCAAGAATTTGACAACGACACTTGGAGATATATACATCCTGCTGCCTTTGAGAAACTGACAAGGTGAATAAGTGATTTGTGAATTAGGATCAGTATTCATGGAATGTTTGCTCTTTTAAGTGATGAAGTACGTGTCTTAGGATGGAACCTTCCGATTGAAGCAATGCACTTGATACATCCCCATTGGCGTGGGTATCCAGCGCCACCATTTCATCTTCATCTGTTACTGGTTATAATATACTTTGCACTGATGGTATCATCCGCTTTTGGAAATGGAATGGTTATTTGGATTTTTTCCACGTAAGTTGAACGCTTTTTTAAATAAATTAATTAATTTTGTTGTTAGTTATAAACCTCAAGAATTAATACACGATTCCTAGTGATGATAAAATGTCCCAAAAACCAAATCAGACCTGACCTGATGTTCTTCTATTTCAGATCAAAATCACTCAGAACACCGTCCAACGTTTTCATTGTGAATTTAGCCATTTTCGACTTTATTATGATGCTGGAGATTCCTATGTTCCTAGTAAATTCATGTTCTGAAAGGATCGTTGGCAACGAATTGGGTTGTAACATTTACGCAACATTGGGCACTTTATCTGGAACAGGTGCATGTATAACGAATGCGGTAATCTCCTTCGACAGATACAGGTAATTATTTTTTGGTGATGTGTTTTTTGGAGTTTTATAAATTTGGAATATCTAAAATTAGGACAATTTCAAGTCCCATCGATGGTCGACTTAATTTTGCTCAAGCTGGCATACTTGTCTTTATCACTTGGTTGTGGACATTACCGTTTACGATATTTCCATTCATCAAAGTTTGGGGAAAATACGCTCCAGAAGGATTCCTTACGACATGCTCTATCGACTATCTAACTGAGGATCATGATACACAAGTTTTCGTCGCTGCTATGAATGTTTGGGTGTACATACTTCCAATGACCATAATTTGCACTTTCTACTTCCGTTTATTTTTGCACGTAAGTTACTTATATTTATATTATTATCAAACTCTAGGGACTTAATATCGAAAATAATTTGCATAGGTTCGTGCCCATGAGGCAATGCTTCGGGAACAAGCAAAAAGGATGAACGTAAAATCCCTTTCAGCCAACCAGACAAACAATACAAGCATCGAACTTAGGATAGCCAAAGCAGCTTTTACCATATTCTTCCTGTTTGTCTGTGCATGGACACCTTATGCAATTATCACGTTAATTGGAGCTTTCGGTGATAAGTAATTGAGTTGATTTTTATCATACGATTACACACTGTGCGATTAATAATTCAATGCAGATCCATTTTGACTCCCATGTCAACAATGATACCGGCTATTACAGCCAAAACAGTATCTTGCATCGATCCATGGGTTTATGCCATAAGCCACCCGAAATATCGAGCAGAACTTGAAAAGCGGATACCATGGCTTGGAATTTCCGAGAAAACTGAGAACGTTTCAGATGTAAAGTCAACAGGAACAGAGGTAGAAAAGGGCACCGGTTAAAAGTGGATTAAACGGAAAGATATTGAAAAGAGCAATTTTTATGTGTTTTTATTTTTGCAAAGATACTAATAAAGTAAATGTGTTTATTTTCAGGCAAGGACAATTCGGTAATGTGATTTGTATTTAACCATAAAAAGGATATTTTACCAACGTATAATAATTCAGTTTAGTCCGCATCTGCTTCCTTCAACGGGGAGAATTTATCAACTCTTCAACTTTTTCCACCATATTTATGCTAAAACTCTCAAAGATTTCAACAATCGGTTTTAGACCGGCTTTATCTTTTCAATAGGAATATTGTCGCATCCGACTTGACTGTAATTAAGTTATCTGTTCATGTAAGGCGTAGAGTTTAGTACAGCACCTAGTTAAGGGTGATAACACTTTCATAGGCGCCAAAAATCCTTAAACAAGAGTGAGAAGAACGATTACTATTTATTGCTATCTGTTTTGAAATTGTTGTTGTTGAGCAATAGAAATACGTTGGCCGCTATCACAGAGTGTCTTCAAATCTAGCAATCTAAAATGTTACACAGATGGAAATAGTGCCTGTCCTTCTTCATATCATGTCCCGGAAAGTAATCATTGTTTCTGTCGATAGATTCCGAGCCATTTAATTGTTACAATACTCAATGACTTCTAATAATTAATTTATTGTTAACAGAAACTGAGAAACGCCCTTAAGCAATGGAAAACTCATGAAACCTCATGAACCATAACATGACACCACGTTCTCCACTGAGTAACTCCGCCAATGAGCAGCTGCCATTCTTTCCTTTTTTTAACTGGAATTCAGGCAATCTTTTGTTATAACTTAAAAAGCTCAAACACCTAAGCCTAGGGAATTGTCGAAACAATTTAGGTGAAAACAAGGTTTTCGTATCTCATTCTGCCGCAGATTAATAAGTATTTCGGCTTAAACTTCTCGTGTCATATCAAATGCATAGATAAGAAGGCGACGTGCAAATTTTGTAAGAATTCCAATGCGCCTGTGTCAGAATACGAAGGGCTAATTATAGGAAAAAATTTCGCTGCTCAATTTCCCAGACAAATGAGTTTAGCACTGCTTCGGGCTACTAATAATGAGTGGCTAATTAGATTCCCGGAATATTTACTTGCTTTACTTGGGGGTGGAAATGCATTGCATTCCACGTCCCCTACCTGAGGTGTGCCAGGCATTCTCCGCCCACTTCTTGAAAAACTCTTGAAATTTCTTTGGATCAGGTATAAATTCACCAAATTAGATTCGAGCACGTTCATTCATCAATCTTTAATCGTCACTCCATAGCAAAGACATCATGAAGCGCTGGGTACGTTGAGTCTATTTTGTTGGTGTCACATTCAAAAAAGTTTTTATTTTACAGATTTTGCTGTTTGCTTTGTTCTCTGTGACAAATGCCACTTTTCTTACACTTCTTAGAAGAAAATTTGGTAATCTCAGCGTGCGACCAATTCTCGCCCATCGACACAAACCTGAATATGTATTGCGTCCACCAACAGCTGAAGGGCACAGTCACCACCCCAGCTACATAAGGTATCCAGTTTCCTACTCTGTTGTTCCCACAGGGATTCAAGAACCAAACGAGAAGGGGATCATTGGGACAGGCACAATAATACCCGGGGAGCATACACATCCAACCGGTAGTAACTATCAGCTTGTCCCAGGAAATGGTGCCGTGCTCAATATTAACACGCGCTCCAAAGATGGCTGGGCGTATGCTCTCCAACCCATTGACGATAACACTGTGCATGGACCACACCATCATCCAGTGAGCGGCTTAAATCAATTTCCCTCAACAAGCTATGGTGTTCCCTACGTACTAAACGGTCAAGTGAATGCATTTAACTCGAACCCTTCAACAACTCAGGGGATTTTAGCTAGTTCAAGTGTACAAGGTCTTCCAGATGAGGAACTTCGCCAAGTATTCAACGCAGGCGATCTCGATTCTACGAAATTGACCAGCCCAATTTATGTTGGGTCCGAAGACTTTGCATACCCGAGCGACAGCAATGGCGACTACACTAGATCGTACACCCTAAGCGATGGCACCCATGTCACCGAGAGCGGAAGGCTAGTTACCAACGAAAATGGGGCCAGCGTTCTGGTGAAGGAAGGGGAATATCAGTACCGGAGATCGGATGGGAAAATTGTCACAGTCAAATGGGAAGCCGACGAAAACGGTTTCAGAATCTTAAATTAGAATACAATAAATTATTTAAGCTAATTGAAGCGTTTTTTAACTATCGCCTGTGTACGACCATGTTTTAAATTTGCCTCATTTTCAGATCTGCGTTTATACTTGCCAAGTTCTCTAACTCATCTGCACAACTTCATCATTTAGCTTTGATCTTCAACTATTTCAACTGTGCCTTCGATTGTCATCAAAATATGCCGAAATAGATACAAAATGTTTTTTGACCAAAGGGCCCAAATGCATAGTCCACAAACCTAAACCTGAAGTCAACCGAGAGGGGGTGGCCTGCTGAGCCTAAGTACAAAATTTGAGCGAAAAATACCCCGTATTTGCGGAGCTAGGGCGATTTAAGTGAAAAGGTCTGTGGAGACGGCTGCGAGCAAGCAGCTTTGGTTTTTGACTGGTTTCTCGGGAACCCAGGGGCGCCCCGCGGTGGGGGCGGTTTTTTCCACACCCCTGGACGCAGCCCTTTCGATTGGCGCCAAAAGCGCGCCAAAACCGCGTCAAAAAATTTTCCGACAAAATCCGGAAAATTCATGGGCTATAGCCTTGGCACTTTTTTGGGCGAAATTCTAAACTTGATCGGATTTGAGTGGGAGGGGGCTTAATCGAGAGGGGGTGGCCTGCTGAGCCTAAGTACAAAATTTGAGCGAAAAATACCCCGTATTTGCGGAGCTAGGGCGATTTAAGTGAAAAGGTCTGTGGAGACGGCTGCGAGCAAG
>QYTT01080454.1:28398-44718 GCA_006980735.1 Dasypogon diadema | reverse complement strand
AAATGCGCCCACAAATAAACAATAGATACCAAATGTATGATAAAAATGAACTAATCAAGCTGCATACTAATTCGCACGTGTCCGCGAAAGTCTGAAGCAGCAGCTGGCGCCATTAATTCAATCAAATTCTCATTTCTCATATAAAATCGAGTTCGTGTCTTAAGTCTTTGGTTTTCCGGTTTAAGGCTTTTCTTTTATTTTTCCATCATCATCAATAGAAAAGGAAATTAACTTTCATACAATTTTTTTTCAACGTTTTTTTCGCCTTCTTTTTTATGGTCTAAGTAATAAACTATTCCCCAGCAGCTGGCTGTATATTCTTACATGTTGCTCTTGATTTCATCGCACTTTCTTGAGTTTGCATAAGCGGAGAGACGGGCCCCAATTTATCCGATTGCAACATTTTGCTTATGCAGACGTTGACAAAATTAAATGCCAGTAGGTTGTTAACACGCTTAAGAAATCACTAAGAAGGTGGTATAACACACGTAACGAAGAACACTGTTTTTTTGTTTGTTTTGTTTATTGAACGTGAGACGAATACCCGGAGGATATTTTGCGGGTTTTGTTCTTTGAGCCACTGCAAATTCATATGTGAATGACTCTGAATTGATTTTAATCGTGATATAATTTTTGTTTGTTGTTTGCTTTATGCATGATGTGTCGGGATTTACTCATTATGAAGTGTAAGACAAAGTAACAAGAAAATAAATGTTGTAGAACAAGAACAAGAAGATAGAGTGAATCGTCAAAAGATTACTACTTTCATAGTGGTAACTTCAGTCTTTCAAACTGAAATCCATGCTATTGTGACCTGTGCTCTTTTAAACCTTCTCTGACAGCCAGACGGCGCTTAGGACACTCTCATTCTGGTGCTTCACTTCGAAGCTAGTCAGGGAATGTTTTGAAATCCTGCAATTCCTGGCCTCGCACAACCGAGTCACTCTCTCTTGGATACCTGGCCATCGAGGCGTAGAGGGGAGTGAATCCGCTGACCACCTGGCCAGAAAAGGCTCATATTCTCGACTCCATCTGGTCGACCACAAAAGCTGGCATAGAAAACTGGGCTACGGATCTTCAGCAGTCCTATTGGGAAAACGTCCCGGGACTAGTCAAGCTTAAGAGCACGTCAGAACATGTACTTACAAAATTACCGCCTTATGCAAAGCGGATCTTAGGTTGCTTACGGGCTATCTATCTGGCCATCATGGGCATTACCTTTATAAAATGGGCCTATCTTAGAGAGACGGAAGTCGTCTTTGTTTGGAAGACGCAGAGTCCACCATACATATTTCGGGTGAATGTCTCAACCATCGCCGCCAGCTATTCTGTATTAAAGGTTTTGTTGGGATCAGCAGTAGATATTAATCCCAATCTAACTCCAGTTCTTAGCGTTCGAGTTGCTTTTTAAGGGTTTCCTTGCGCCTTTTCAGCAACGATGTACCTTCCTTCTCGGAACTGTCAGAGAACATCCTTTTCTGTGCCATTCTGGTGATATTTTGCCTTGACTAGGCCTCTTGTTTTTTCATGCCCTGTTTGGTTAGGACTTTGAAGTGGAGTACTTAGACTGAGTTTTTTACTCTTTGTTTAGACTTTCCTCTTATTGGGTGGTTGCTTGCTTTTTATCCCAGGAGACTGACCAAATCTGTTACTATCTCAAGCTCCACCTCTAGTAAAACATCTTCCAGTCCGTGTGAAAAGGATTCCGTCTGAGTGACAAGACTCTCTTAGTCCCTTTCTTATTAGTTGTTGATGACAGTATCCTTCCCTTCCCTGAGCTATCTTTCCTAAAAATCCGGTTTTACCTGAGTAGTGACAACTACTCTACTACTACTACTCGAGTTGTTTTTGTTTTCTTTGGAATTGACGTCAGTATTAAAGCCTATGACGTTTATTCCGGTGAAGAATATCATATGCAACTTTTTCTGGCAGGGATATTTTCGATATTTTCTTTGGCTATAACTTGGAAGTTTTATAGGACTACTGTTAGTATTTTGTCCTGGTTATTCTTTAAGGGGAATTGTTGAAATGCTTAGCTTCCCTACACAGGACTTCACTAAGAAGAACAGGAAGGCTTGGGGAGCAATATAGGCTGCTTTGATCTAAGTACGTGGGCGACATTCTCCTGTTTAATTGTAAAAAGTACTAATGTATGCTTCCATTCATGTTGGAGTCACTCTTTCGTTGGTATCTGTTGGCGCCTTTTCCCCATCTTTCCTATTTAATATTTTGACAGAAAAACGCAAATTATTTTAAATTTATGTGCATATTTTAAGCTGCCACTTTTCCACCAGAATTAATTAACACTTAATGGGCTTACGATAATTTGGCGAAAAATGGGAAAGAGTAACAGTTCCGTTTTATCAAACTCCTATTATTAAGGTCATAAAACATTTCTCTGATCATTTTTCCACCAAATAAACTCAATTTAGATGCCAACACCTCTGAGGGAAAAAACTCTTGAAGAAAATTGGCAGTCAGAAGTGATTTAGGTAGCAGTGATGCAATAAAAAAAAAACCAAGTGGTAAACGGCGGTTGTCTACTGTTTTAGTCCATTTCCATCTTTTATGATTATTTAACTGTATCATGACAAAAAAAAGAAAGATATACCAGGTAAAAGGTGTCCCCCAGCCTTACGCAAACAAGTCCACCAAGACTTGTTGTCATCAATCAAAAAACCAGAAAGAGTTGAATTGACCTTTTCTTCATGAGACACATTTTTTTCTTTGCTACCACCGCCATTCTGTCTTTTCGTGCGGTGGACTTGTGAAAACTCTTTCTCTAGTGAAATATCGTTGGTTTGTTACCGTTGCCCGGCTAGATAACCTCAACCCCTTGAGAATTGCAGCACAAAACTTAAGTGGAATTTAAAATCAGAACGAGACCCCCGTGGTGGCAAAGGTCTTCGGTTGGGCGAAGGGAATTTACTGCAAGCACCGAATACCACTCAACACGTCTTGTGAATGCGCTTTTAAAATTCTTCTCAACATTTAGCAATTTTGATAGAGTCAACGACGTTACAACGGTTTTCATGCCGGAGATTTGTATATCAAGGCTAGAAATGCCGGGTCAGATAATTGTTCAAGTGGTTTCGGCCTGTCTCTTTTATGTCGATTTCATGCCCGCTTTAATTTAATTATCCAAGTCATTTGGCTGTCTGTCAAAATTGCTCAAAGAAAGGGCTTTTAAAAGTGAAGTGACATCGATTGGATTGTGATTTTTTATTATCACAGCACGACAATGACCCCGAAAACCAACCGGAAGATAGAAATTGTAGAGAGCGCGAAAACCGTTCTAGAAATTCACTTCATGACTTCATGACATCGACAAACAATTGAGGTTTGTGCTAATAGGAGCAAAAATTGACAAGTCATTTGTTAGTAAAACATCGTAACTTTCTTAATTAACGGGAAATTGTTTGCTGAAGGAAAATCCAATGATTTGAGAATATTAGTGTTGGTGCAATACCAAATTACGGACAGAGAAGTAATAAAATGTAAACCGGTCGAGGTGCAAATGGCATACAATCGAAAATTTATTACCTCTTAACGAAGAGAAGTACTGGAAAAAATCAGTTACAAGGTGAGCACAGCACCAACGCAACAGAAAAAGTGTCAATACCAGTAGGTAGTCAGGCAGTCAGGCCACCCTGTCACTGTTACCGTATGAACCAAAAATAAATTTTCTTGGTCAAAATGGGTTTATCGAACGTTTACGAATTATCTCTTAATTGTCTGAGGAAGCGCAGATGTTAATCAAAATGAAGTGCATAGTGTGGGCGGATGATACAAGGGGATTAAACCTGAAAACCGAGTCAATAAACTCTAGTGTAACGGCCCTGTTAATTTCTCTATAGATTTTGGTAATTTTGTATCGATTGGTGTAAATTCGAAGCAATTTATTGCATCACCATTTCCGTGTGACTAGAGTTCATTTGCTTTGTTCAGTGACGTGACTCAGACGATAATACCACTCATTCTTACCTGACTCAGATTCTTGGATATAAAATTAATACCGGACCGTTTTTTCTTGTCAACATCAAGAGTTAATTACCTCGGTGATCTGCGCATGAAAAGCATCCAACAGGTCTAGATTACCAAATCCTAGACGGGGAGCGGGTATTACAAAACTTCTTCATTAATCTCCAATTCGAAAACTGTTCCTCAATTGCTCGTGACGACCTTAGGAGATGATAATTACGACACTGCATACTGCGTACCAATTACGAGCAGTCAACCACCGTGTTACGCTCGTGTCTGAGCCCAACATATTGAACATATCAATTTCCACTAGTGTGATTGATGCCAGGCAGGCTATAGGCTGCCGGATTGCCCAGGGATAGGTAGGTATATAGGTACCAACTAAATCGATCAGCAGTTGTCTACATCACGACATGGCCAGGGGCCTATCATTGGCCTCGTTAGTGAAAATTATAAAATCGCCCAGTTAATTAATAATTTAAGTCAATTAGTGAGAGAATTACAATTTAAATGATACAAGCGAAGCTGGTAATTACCTCTTAAAGCGGGAAGCACGAGTCGCGGATTCGATGCTATCGGCACCAGATGCCTTGCTATACCTTCCCGAGATATCCATTCTTTTCAGCTGCTCAAGAATTGCTACCGTTGCATTGTCTTGTCAATGCCGATATCATTTGTATCTAGTCAGGTTCAGTCGGGTAACATTTCTTCGTTATACATGTTTTTTTTTAAATTGATTTATCCACTCCATCCATAGTCGATTGCTTTATGGACTTGGAAATGAATTTATCAAAGAGGCAAATGCACGCGTGTTCACACACGCTTTCCGTTGTCATTGCCATAGAATTTAAGTGCTCTGGTTGTAACTGGCTGCATAAATCATAGGAGTATAAATTTTTGCCTGGTTAGGTGCATGGGTGCGTTCAGTACAACAGTAACTGTTTTCATGCAGATGAAGACCACTCTGGAAGACGGTTGTAGGTGACACTTGAGGGCATTCCGTTTGGATTATGCAAATTCAATAATTTCGCAATTTTCTGTTTTATGCTATTGTGTGGTACCCCCATAAATTACACGACAAAATTTTATGCCCCTTCTTGAAAAATCCAATTCGGAGGAACTCGACATCCATAAAAACTTTAGTAGTACCTGCATTAATGAGGGGAACATAATTATGCAGCGTTCATCGATTACATAATTGCCTGCACATATGGCAAAATGTAGGCAAATTAAATTCAACGGATGCTGCAATTACCACAGAGTCATCCTAAAAGCACAAACGGTTGACACCTAATTGATTGTGCTCTCACGCCAAGAAAACTCTGTCTCATTCTGAATGTTAGCCAATTTCGCGTTCCCTAAGTACCCGCTAAACTTCTTCAATTTTGCAAGATCTTAAACGACTTCAAATTGCTTGCATCACATCAGCTACAGACAGCAACATTGCTCGATCTGACAGATCAGTCACCGCCTCTTCACTTCGCCATTTATCCACGACTGTCTAGAGACAGTGTAAGAAAATAAATTTGCCCCTTGGGCTTAATCTGTTTCGCTCGAACCACATTTTTACCTGAAAATCTTATTTTACTGGCAAACAGCACTGGTCCAAGCCAAATGAAGTCATGTTTGGGGACGTTTATTCGCCAGGAGACATATTACCAAGACTTGTGCCACAGTCAGCCACATTAAAAATTGGGACACGTTTCAAGTTTAATCCACCCCAGGTGAAATTCAAAATCAATTTTCAAGAGGAGTTTAGGCGTTGAAATCATTAATGAAATTGCGTTCAAACGTTTTCGTTACTTTTTGTTGTCGTCCTGATGGGTGTTATGGCACTAATCATCATCATCAGCACACCACCATCATCATCATCATCATTATCATCGTTTCTTCATTTTACAACAGTTCTCCTAAACAAATATCTAAGTTTTTTTTTTTTTTTGAATTTCAATGACTTTGAGTAGGCACAAATGACGCTCCTCTGTCTGCAAATTCTCTGTACTTGCACCAGAAGTTTTGTTAACGGACGGACCCCGTTTCACTGTTAATGATATGCGTGTTGTGATCTTTTTTTTTGTTTTTCTGCAATGATTGATTTGTTTTACTCAAGAAGTCATTTGTGATCGAAACGTGAAATAAGACTTTTGGGTGGTCATAGACAGCATAGAAAAAAGTGGTTTCGGTTAAAAAGAAATTTGTCAAACGTCCTTAACTTTTGACATTAGGCGGAGATCTTACCTTACCTAGAATTGTCCAAATTTGGATTTACCGTTATAACATGAAGTGTTACTCAGAAATTATAAATGCTTTTGATGTTATTCTAGTAACGGTATAATATTTTAAGAGGGTTATTTGAAGATAATGGTCTGCGCAGAGGAGAACAAACAAAAGACTCAAGCGACGAACTCGAAATATAAGAAATGTTTTTCATCAATAAAATGTATTTAATGATGTGATTTTGAGACAGAGTATTAAAAATTAGTTAAAATGTTCATTAATAAATCATAATGTAATCAAGACTCGATTAAATTATAATGGGATTTAAATGCAGTGCAGGCGAGCATACTTTTCTCTGCAGTTTGACGATATTAAGACTTAGAATTTAGGGAACATCGGATGTGAAGTTATGTTATAAGTCACAAGACAATTTTTAGAGAACAAAAATTCTCATAAAAGATCATATATATATACAGAATTGTAGAATTTTGCACTGAGTATTACTTATTTGAATATAACCCGTCTGTATTTGATTAACAGGAAGACATTTGCGTAAAAAGTTCCGAACAGCTTTTCTATCACTATTCGAATTCTGCCTTTAGTAGAAATTATGTGTTAAATGTATCTACTATTGTTGGCATTCTATAGAAATATTCTTGATTAATAAGCTCTTATCAGCTCAAGCTGTTTTTGTACAAAGAAAACAAATATCAGAACAGACACATGTGTCAGATCTCAAATATTTTTCTCACCTCTGTTGCCTAAAAAGGTATGGTATGGTACAGTTTATCAATTATGTGCACATTGTCTAGGGTAGATTGACAAGCATACTATTCTATAAGTAGTTGGTTGCTTCTAGGCAAGAAAATTGAGGCAGTAATGAAATAAAATAGTGGAATTTTTCTAAATGACCTTCTGGTAAGTGTATCTGGTTATTAGAAAGAGTGTATCGTCAATGTAAGCGTCATATGGAATATTATCATCCTCTGGGTATCAAGAAAAGTAGTTTGAGTGAGTCTCAGAAAATAGTAATGTATTAGTAATGCAACTTTTAATGTACTTTTAGAGATAAGTTCGTGTTACTTTAAGATGGGAAAGACCCAATGACCTCTCAATACTTACTCTCAATATTTATTTTATATGAAAACTCTCACTGCAGGTATAATTTTGGTACGATAAATGGATAATATTTAGTACCTATATATTATTTAAATTATTTTTTTTGTAACATTTTACTTATAATCAAGACTACCTGGCGAATTCTTTTTATTTTAAAACAGGTATTTGCAATCGAGTGCTAAATACTTGCTTTAGAACGGATTCAGAGCAAATTCTTATTACCCTACTGTGCCTAGTGCCACCCTTCGATTTTTGTAATTTTCTGTTAGGTTGTAGTACTCAGAAAACTGAACGACACATATTGTTTTTTATCTGCCCAATACCAGTACCAGGTAATGAATAGTCCTCCAGGATTGCTGTTCGAATTTCCAACTCAATTAATTAGCAAGTGCCATTAATAATTCTGAAACCATTAAATATTAAAAGCCCAAGAAATTATGTCATTTTCCGACACCTCTATTTTACTCTCTGAATTAATATCCCCACAAAAATATTCTTATTTTCTTCATCTGAACTATAAACTACGCAAGTACATGATATAAACCAGCTTGAACAGCTGATAGACTTCCAAAAAAATTTAAAAAAAAAACGTTTGGCTATTTTCCGGTTTTAGATCATATTTTTGAAATAATTGAATTTTATACAAAAATGTATCTGCTTAAGCTTTTCTGAATATTGCATTACTTAAGGAATTCCCACTGATAAATCTGGGAAACCGAAATCTCTAAAAACGAGACTAGTATTTATCTGCCCACTAAAATTTCTCTAATACTTCCCAGGGTAACCCACATCCGGTGTTTCCTTATAAATCACATTCAATCATTTTCATCAAAACCGCAATGAACAAAGCATTTTTGATAGCTTCACGCAAACAATAAATAAAAAGAAAACCGATTAAACTAAGCTCAACGCAGAACAAACACCTCTCCAAAGTCATTTGCCTTGTGAGTCCCATATTCGGTGCGACCAGTCACTTCATCACTCAATCTCGACACTTTTAGCGAATCATTTGGAGACAAAAACTTGGACAATTCTAGTGCGAATGAAGATCTTTGATAAATTCATTCAATAATAATGGACTCCTTCATAATATTCCAGTTATGTACTTGAGAAATAATCGTAAAGTTAAAGAACTTCCTGTTTTCTTTGTTCAGGTGATGAAGGATTCATAAATTTCAAACGTAATTAGGCAGGTCCCTTCTTCAGGTGTGATAAGTGAGTTCTAGAAAATATTTTTACACGCCTCGTTTTGTTTTTTTTGCAGTACCGATGACAACACAAAAACAAAACATATTTTCCGCTATTGGACTTAAAGGTCAATCTCACAAATTTTATAATACATATCCAATTAAAGTGACACCGTCTTAACGCCATCGGCCATTTGTTTACAACTTCGATTAAATTGAACGAGCCCATGCTTTGAAAAAACAAAAAATAAACACTCGTCAACAACCTTCGGCTAATTTTGCAACACGACATATATTCCTTGTTTCTGTCTGCCACTCGATTGCTATTGATCAAAATAAAATCAGACCCCCTTATGGAAGTTGTTTCTAGCACTTCCTCGATTCGAAATGACATCCTATAAGCAAATCTCATGCGGGAGGCTATTAGTCAGGTTTAAATCTGAACTCAAGGCTCCTCCAGTGGTGAATTCATGTAAAACGTAAACATTTTGATGTGAAAAATTACCCTAATAATACGGTGACGGTGTACGTGGGAGTCACTGGTACTGTTCTGATGCTATCAAAGTGCAGTAAGAAAGAGAAAATTCCCAAAAACACTCCATCACCGGCGCAGTCACTTTTCAGCACCTAAAACAAATTTTGATTTACTCCTTCTTAAATGGATCATTACACGGAGCTAATTGAACCCGATTAGACCATAACAGGTTCCAATAGCCGTCGTCCGTTTGTATTTTACCTTTCACATTAAGCACGTGCCTGCCGCCGGTGCGCTAATCAGCGGGGCTCACAGTTGTGACAAGTAGACCGTGTGTTACTCATGGCTGGGAGGCTTATTAACAATTTGCAGGTCGTAAAAGCTTCCAATCCGCTCGACTATGGCCGATCCTCAAGGTCTGCAACAAGAAATTTACCTGAATACTCGTAACATTATAAGTTGCGTGATTTTTACATGGCCGATAACAATGCAGTTTTGTTGCATGGATACTACGTGACAACAACTTGCACTTGGATTGGAACCACAAAAACTGCCTTTTTTCTTGCTTTGCAGGTAAAAAAAAAAGGAGAAATAACGTGACACTGGCGGTTAATGCTGTTGCATTATTTTTTGAGACCGGTTTTTTGCTGAAATACTGTGTCCGTATGGTGCTTCAAGTGGTAGACTGGTAGATGTACAAGAACAGGGTTTCTGGGTTTGTTTAATAATCTTACCAGATTTGAAAAGTAGATAACTTGGAAGGACACAATTTTGGAACACTTAATGGCAGATAAGTTTTGTAAAGTAAGTGTAAAGTTTGTGTAAAGTAAGAAAAAGCGATCAGTTACGAATGTGATGAAATTCATCGGATCCTGTTCTAAATAACGTCCCTGTTGGAGTAAATTTCCTTAGAGGGATAATGCAAAAACAACCGAAATAGAAGATGATCCATAGGCAACAAGTCCCGGGAATGCACTGGATGTTTGGGAATGTTGATTTTCCATGCATAGGAATTTTTATCTTATGATCTGTAGACTTCTCAAAAAGGTTTTGTTTTTCATTTAATTGTTTATTAATTTTATTTTCTTGGCTCACCTTTTATTGATTTTTTAGTGGTAGTTATCTATAATATTTCTATATACACAACATTCATTTATTCATTTCGCATATGCTATTTATGTGTGTCTGCTAAGACCTGAAAAAGGGCTGCTGGTATTTCAATTTCACGTTTGTTATTAAACTCCAAAAGTTTTTCCTCTCCGATATCTATTCAAATTCTATGCAAAATTCTAGATTTTCTAACTAAATTCTCATATTTTGAGTAAATTAATGGATATATTGCTAAAGCACTGAATGTTTGAGACATACATTAATTTCGTTAACTTGAGTACCTCCTGTAATAACAGACAAGGTTTAACGAAAACCACCTGACAACTAAAATGTTACTCCAGTCCTGTAAAATTTTGGTCTTGTAACTATTTTTTGAGCTTTTCATGTGGTCAACTTTAAATTGGTATTAAACATAGACTGTGCTGTTTATCTTTAAGTTTTCCAGGTCTTAATATCTTATCTTATCAAAATAAGTTGGTTCTTTAGCTACACATTTTGAATACGTGAATAATCACCCGTATTTTCCCAAGTTAATTGTATGATACCTATTTTCAAAAAGCTCCAAAAACCCCCCATATATTTTTCGAAGACCTCCTCCCTATTAATGTTTTGCCTTTTTTCTCAAAAATGTTGAAGAAACTCCAGAGTTGATAAATATCTAATTTTGTCCATTCTGGAAATCTTCTAAACCCTTGGCAGCTTGGTTTTCGGGGTCATCAATTCTGCACCATTGCACTCCTCTAGCTTACAAATGATTTTAGAGTTGGAATGGATCTTAACCTTCTACTATTGTTGTTCTACTAGATTTCTCCTGGTCTAAGTCGGATAAGGCGCCCAAGACCCAAGACATTTTTAGAAGGTATTGTTGGTTTCGGGCTTTACCTTCCGCTCCTTGTGACTAATTTGCTTATTTCGTCCGAACAGACCCCCTCATATGGATCTTGATAGCTTTTTCTTTTTCTCTCTCTTCGTGGGGGGGGGGGGGGGGGTAGTCTTAAGTCTCGTTGGCGATATCCGCTCCTGACCAATAACTTATCTTAGACGGTGTATTTTTTTTTCCTTCTGGGCCGATATTACCCCCTACGCTTCTGTTGCGATAATTTTCCCTGCGTTCCTGGGGTGATATCCTGCTTTTATAGTGTGGAGCCTCTTTTGCAATTTTACGCCGGTATCCCCTGTTGAGAATTGTATTATTTCGGTGGATATTCTTTCAATGGTCTGGTCTCCCAGAACCATTTTTTCCTCCCTATAGGATCTTCCAGTTTTTGCGGCCCTATCCTCTCAAATTCTTACTGCATTTCTCCCTAAATATCCTGCTCGAGGGTCAATTTTGTGGTGCTGTTCACTAACTTTCCGTTCGGAGTGGCAATTAGAAGTGTCACAGTAGGGATTATCTCGGTAGTAATTGTGGAGAATGGCCAGAGATTTACGGAAAGACTATGTGGTTGGCAGAGAAAGTCCTTAAAACGCTACAATCTTCCTTTATTAATTTAATTCTCTGGCATTACATCCTTAATACTATTACTAGCATTTTACATTACTAGGGATGATTGGAATGACTGAACCCCACGTACTTAGCTGACTAAAATAACCTGCCTTGCTTACAATACCACAAGAGCATAGAGAACGAGAGTTTGGTCGGGAAAAGTAAAATCTAGACGGGATGATCCTGCCTGTCCTACATTTGGGGTATACTACACACGTTACAATTGTTCATGCGAATTATATGTGTAAAGGAAAATTTCATTTGAGATTACTATTTGATTGCGGACATATTCACACCATCGTTTTCTTTTTTTTATTAATTTCAGGACTAGTTCTCCATAAATTGGGATAAAAGTGAAAAACGGAGAATTTAGTTTTGTGAGAGAACTTAATTCTATCTGGAACTAATTGAAGCGCTATGAATAAGCAAGTGCTATTGATGAGATTTTGGAGTTAAGTCCTTTCTGGGTCACTATCATGCCTTTCGAGCTGCAGTGCTTGTTTTTTGAACTCAGTTTATTTTATTTATAAAAACATACATTCTATACCTTAAGCCTTGTTTTATTTCTGTTTGTTTCTTCAAGTATTAGATCATTGCTTTCGAACCTATTTCTATGTGCAAAACAGGTTTTTAATTGCCAATAAGTTACTAATATTTAATAAAATGTTGTTAGACTCAAAATCCTGTGATTTATTATCCGTTCACGTGCGTAAATTAATCGGATTACGATAAACTTCTAACCAAAGATTTGTTGGGACCCCTTCATCTTTTTCCTTCTTCTCATCGCAGCCGTTTCTGTCGACAATCTATCCTCGATTTTCTGTAGGTGAAACAACATTTGCTCACAATTTTATTTGCATAAATTTTAAATTTTATTCTCCACCACATCCATTCACACAGCTTGTCAATTTCTGCTGAGTTTTTACCCAATAGAATTTCCATTTCTTTAAATCTGCATATCCTGTACGTAAATCATCACACGCTATACCTGAGCCGAAAGAAATGTGTTGCAACACTTTTAACCCACCTCTGCAAAGAGAGCAGAAAATTGCGAATAAATAATTCCGCCCAACTTCGGTAAGCCTTAACTTTACTGTTTTGCGGGCAGTAACATATGGCACCCCTTTTATTTCTAACACCACCTCAGCCAGATCAGGTCACAGCTCCGATCTTCATAAAAAGCTCGACTTGATGTAGGCATCGAGCAAGATTTACCTGTTGTAAAATATACACGGGACACCAATACAACCGTCCAGTCCAGTCCAGGCTCCATCGGTTTACTAGCGATGCTTAGCCGTGTTAAGAAAACTTTCTTAAGTTTTAGTACCGCGTTGGCGGGCAGCCCAGTCGGATGAGAAATTTTCTTTGGTCTCTGAAAACAGTCACAAGAGATTCGCGTGTACTTCTGTTTCCTACTTGAAACTCGTGAGGAGCGTGATAATAGCGTATTTTACCAAAAATTTGAGAATTAACGAGGAAGTAGTGCTTTTTTCTCGAAGATTTTGTGAAGTGATCTTAGTAAGAAGCCGATCTGCTCGTCTCGAAGACTACTTTGAGTTAGATGGGGGCCTGCAAGTCGAATTTTATCGTTCTTAGCCTTGACGTCAGTGAATTTTTGGACCAGATGCGATTTGAGTTTCGTCAGAACGCGAAAGGGGGCAGTTAGTGAAAGTGAAGAGAATTTCGTAAAAATTGTAAATTGCAGAGGATTTTTCTGTGAAGTTTTGCAGCATTAGGATATTCATCAGTTGACACGTTTGTGAGGAGAATCACAGTCACAGTTTTCAAGGTAAGTCTACAACTTTTTTTTGGGGGTTTCGATCACCTTCCTCCGTTTTGGGGAAGAAAACCAACAAATTCTGAACCAAAAGTTTACACAGCTGCTAACCCTGTTGCGATGTCTGCAGCAACGAAAAAAAAACAACAAAAAAAGAAAAACTTTAACAGTCGGCAGTTTTACCAACTACCACCGGTTCGCTTGTTTCAAGATCGGTGATCGGTTAAGCGTAGAACGCATGTGCAAAGAAGAGGCCGAACCACTGCTGCAGCGCTGAACTTCTCTTCCTTGCGGCCAATGACTTCAGGAGGCATCTGAACATGACCTCTACTGGCTGCCACTGCCACAACAACGCGACTTCTTGGCGATGTTGCATCATAAAATTAGAATTTCCAATAAGTCTGCGGAAGGATCGATCGATGCTAACGGATCACTTCAGGTTGAACGTCTTCTCCGGTAACGAGTTCAATTATTCGCGCAATTTTTTCCTGGCATTTTTGTGTGAGCGATTAACTCCCATCTGGGGTTGCCCCAAAGTTTATTCACTCGCCCATTCTAAATAGAGGTGACTAACGTCTTCGTTTCGAATTACGCCACAATCTTTTATAGAAATGTGCGGTCTCATCTCAGCGATCTAAGATCATTTCTGTTCGATAGATTGATCCGCGATCTTTTGTGATACCAAATCACCGGAGATGGTGATCAAGTGATCGGTTCCACTGGATGTAAAAAAGAGTTCTTTTTTTTCTTCACTACTTTTTTGCTGGGTAGTGTAATGCTCATCGTGGTGGATTGTCTTGCTAATAGCTCAAATGCAGGCAGAATAACAGAACTTCTAACTGTTCGTGTTGAGCTTAATTCTAAGGCCTCAATGATTTCGTCATTTTCCATATGACGGCAGAGCTTTTTCCGCTTTTTTTTTTCTTTCTTCTTTTTTAAGCCGGTTAAGTTTGGGTGTCTCATGTCGATCGTGGGTGGTTCGAGTGTGCGGGAACTCGTTTTTGTATTGTATTTTGTTGCGCTAGCGTGGTTAGCAATTGTCACAACTTGGTATCGGAGTAAGGTGTTGAGATATCTGTATCTTTTTTTTTGTTTGGTTTTCACACTTAATTTCATTGAAATCTGGTGTCATTTATCGCTGTGCAGTTCATTATTGTTTCTGGGCGTTTTCCTCCAGTGCTTGCTTCATGTGCCAATTTCCAGGCATTAAACCGTAATTGCTACTTAGTTGCCTGTGAATTTTCTTAATTTTTATTAAAACGAAGGCCATCGGTGACATATTTTTTTTTTGCAATATTAACTTTTCTTATAAGTTGCTCAATATGAGCTGTAGATTTAGCTTTAGCCGTTCGCTCTTACTTTTTATGATTCTATAAAAATGTGCGTCGGTAGGGGTAATAAAATGGTTATATATTATTTAGCCATCGAAGCGGAGCCTGTCCTTGCCAATTTCATCTGAAGATCGTCACGTTTCACAAGAGGTGTAATAGTGGAATTTTTATATTTCAACTAAATTCACAGATTTTTATTTGTTGCGTCCTATGGAAGGCGTATTTTTATGATATGCCCTAAAAAGTGGTAATACTCGTACAATTTAATGACTTCAGATAGATTCCTTCAACTTTCCTCTCTTGGATTGTAAACCATGTGGGTCATTGGACAAATAGCCTTGTGAAAGACCTAAATTTTCACTAATCGCCGCATGGTTGTATCAATCTGCCAATTAATAGTTGCTAGATTAATCGATCCATTAAGGGTTACAGCCGTGGATGAGGAATTCATCTGTGTCTCGATAAATATTGCAAACAGACCTACTTATTATAGTGTGGATTCCGAACAACTTAACTGTTTTGCAACATCCAATTGATTTTAGTGATTAATCTTCTATTAGCAGAAAAACGTTAATTATTGGTGGGCGCCGATGGAATTTGAGCCCGAGACTCATCTACAGGCCGTCGAAATCATGTTTTGGACCCTGCCATAATTACAAAACGGTCATCTTAAAGGTTTCGACGGATATTAAAAGTATTTTAAATCGGAATGAGCTTTTGACACTGTGGATCAAAAACTTCTATTTCTACAGGGATCGATGTTGGGCCCACTGCTTTTTAACCTATTCATTAGTGACTTACTAAATGTGGTTTGTGAGACGAAAGTGCATTTCTATGCAGATGATGTACATCTGTATTTAAGTAGATTAATCGGGTTGATCGAGAATTGAGTCGCTCGTATCAATTGTGGCTTACAGAGAATAAATGAATAGTCAAAGCGCAATCGGCTGTTACTAAACCCTGTGCTATTGTAGTGCATTACATTCTACTACGCCTCAATCTACGGTAGAATTTATAGGCATTGGTTCTTTGCAAATATTCTGTCCACTAAATATGAAACTAAAGTTAGTTATTCCTTTGATTTTACCTCATTTCACTGGAAGTGACTGTTGGACCATATTTCATCATATCAGCTTCGTTTACTCGGTTCTTTAATTTCTTCTTATCTGAAGCTTATGGCCATGGTATTTCTATACAAGGTATTTAATTTGAAGAAGCCAAGTGAAAAAGAAATGGTGCATCACAAGGTTCTATTCGACCCCGCTTTGTTTTCATAGTAAGAACAATGTCTTCATATTTTTAGTCCCGGATTCTTGAGAACCGCCTGCTCAATAAATTCCATAAAGTCCGAGGAAAGAAATGAATTCAAGCAAATCTGCATTTCCATCTATGTAATCACCTCTGTTACCTTGAAGTGTGCCCAGAAAACGCCTTAACACTTTCTGAACCCCATCCTATACCACAAAATGCATTCATTCAAAAGTCAAAAAGTCAATAATTATTGCAAGAATTGCATGAAGGCAATTAATATGTGTGTTATTTGGCCATAAATAGATACAAGTTCTGCCCATTAATCTGACATTTCATCCGAAAATTACTTTCGACGACGACCACAAAACAAAGCTAACACATATCGC
>QYTT01080454.1:0-14123 GCA_006980735.1 Dasypogon diadema | reverse complement strand
TTTAATTGTGGTGAAAGTAAAAATTTGTCGATTTACAAAATGTTGAACGAATTGAGCGCCAGATTAAAATTGAAAATCCACCGGAATTTGAGGTCATTTACCGGAGATGATTACATTAGATTCAGGTGAATCTAGTTCTTGTTTGTTTTTTTTTTGGATGGTTGGATTTAAAGTTGTTTGCTTTGGAATTATTTGAGGTGAAAAAAGAAACGTGAGTAAAAGGGAAAATTATCTTCGAAATTATCAGAAATAATTGAATGCAATTGTCCATCATTTTATGGAGAGTACATAGAATGAATTATTTGTGTAAAGAACTTGGGGGTTTTTACGACATCTGTAAAACCGGTTGGGTAATTTGCCCATAACGAGTAGGCAGGTCAATAACTAGCACAAGGATTGAAAAAGGGATGAAATGGTGGTAGTTTTGTGTACATTGACCGCAATGGAGCATTTGGAAAGCCATGTCCCCATTCTGCTTTCTGTGGATCCATGATGATTTATCTTCGGTCTTTCTTAAAATGCTCTCTCCTTACATATGTAGTCTTCTGGATGCATATCTTTAATTTGTGTGTGACACTGACAAGAGATCCTTTCGCTACGAAGTGGATACGAACTTTAGTAGTGCCAGTACCGAACTCGACATTTCCTTCTCAACCCAGTGATTTTTGCCCCATTAGCTTACTGAACTTTTTTGATAAAGCACTTGAGAAAATTATGTATCTTCAAATCCTAGATTTTTACGCAATCACAGTCAAATTGTTAAGTTACATAATTATTTTTTATTACCAACCTTACTTCACTCAGGTGTTCCTCAGGGGACAATTCTTGGTCCTCTTTTATTCAGTTTATATATTAAGGATTTGTCACATGAAGTCAGGAATGGATACATTCATTTATATAACGATAACGTTCAAATTTATCTTAGTATGCCAGTCGGCTTAGTTGAAAATTGTGTATACCGTGTTAGTGATGATCTTCGGCAAATTTACGATTGGGAAGTTGCCAACAAATTGTCATAAGTCAAATTGCTTGGCACTATATATATAGAAATGTTATTGAGGCATATCTTCTAGCTGTTCTTTTAAACCATAATATTTTAGTATATTAGGCGTCTCTTACTTTTTCCGGACTATCTGCATTTGGAATATCCTTCCTAGTAATATTCAATGTGCGGGCTCCAGCAAAGTGTTTTCCAATTTACTGAGAGATAATTGGGAGCTCTAAGAATGGTTCATTATTATGTTTATTTTGCATTGTATTATGTATTATTTATTTATTTATTTACCTGTTTTATCTATTATTTCAATTTATATTATTAGAAATTACTACTTTCCTTCTATATCCAGGATATTGTTACTAAAATAAGATTTTGTAATTTTTACCGTATTATTATTATTATTATTATTAAACAAAATACTTCAATATCTCCACTATGCTTACACAATTTTCATGAAAGGCAATCTAGATTTGCATACCATTCAAGTTATCAATAAAATCGAAAGTGTTGACATTGAACCGATATGCTATCAGACCAGTAATTATTATTAGCAACACATATTGACATTGTCCATATAAGTCTCATACATATTCATGTTAAAAAAATGTAAGAAAATTAATTACATCGATCCAAACAAAAGTAACGTGTGGGCGCACGCAAACAACACTTACCCAGTACCCAGTTATTTTTAACAGAGATGATTACCTCGGACCTAACTGGAGCCCATGCTCTGAAAATAACAAAGATAACAAGCAGCAATAATGTGAGAGGAAAGCTATTATTTGCATATTTCATAGTGAAATTCTAAGTAAGTAGTAGGATGTAACAATAAGTTGCAACGGATTGACTGAAATTATTATTGAAGACTTGCTTTAATTCCCATACAAAGCGGCACTAACGGTCTTCACATCTTCATTTTTTCTTCATTAACATTCGATTGCAAACGAGAAGAACAATACATAAATCGTGATCCAGCAGATTATCTTTGATTGCTCCTATTCATCTAATTGTAAGCGCCGGGGAGTTTACGCTTTTATTGTTGTCTAATTGTCCTAAGACCTGATTGATTTCTGCTAGTCAAGATCATGACGATACCAACAAATCCGAGGACCATTTACTCATACCCCAATCTACCTGACGAGGCAAAAGTACAAAAATTTTAATTACCTCTTCAATTTGAGGCACGGATAAAAACTCTCCTTTGAGTATCATGCATGGGTTAATCAATTCATTAAATCTTAATTTAAGGCAGCTGCAAAAACCGTCGAGTTAATGAAAATGTCTGCAAAAAAAAAATTTACCTTTGATTGGAATGGTTAGAACATTGGTAATATGATTACTAACCAATCTAAAATCATATATGCAAAAAGAACTCAGTGTTCACTGGAGGGAGGAAAGGGGTGGAGCACACTTGAGTTTAGCAGTGCTTTTGAATATTGTATGGTACCTGATGGAAACCAACACTAGTACTTATTCGTAGCATTTCTTGGTCATCTACTCATTTCTGTAATCAATTGATTGATAGCTTTGACGGCCTTTGTCATTTTTGCGATTGGCTTCAACCTTGTACAAGAACAAGGTAACGTGTGGTGATCGTATCGAAATGATAAACTATCGATCGTGCCAATCATTATCGTTGGTAGTTTAAGGACAAAGCAATAAAAATTTTTTAAGTTGCTTGTTTTTTTTTGCTTATGGACTTTTGCTCAGAATATGCGCCATTTACTTGAGTCAAAAATGTTTTTGGATGAAGTGGGATGATTTAGAAAAAAGTAGTTTTCAATAGCCTTAAATTATTATTAACAGATTTGGAAATTTCAAGGGTTTACAAGAGAACTGCTAAAGTGGTGACTGAAAAACTGAAAAAAATTACAACCTGTCTGCTGTTTTTTTTTTATAAAGAAAAGGAGCGTCGATGAGAGGAGAATGCGCACTCTGTTGGAGCAAACCATAAATAGAATGCTGTATAAACCAGAATCATGTAAGAAAACATATCATTCTAAGACAAAGGATGATAAAGGAGATCAACGGCATACAAATGATACTTCTGAGAAAACCGATACAGAATTCAAAACGTATTTGGTTCAAAGAAATCCACAAGATAGGAGAGTGTTTTGTTGGCTACAGCTACAGTATTTGTCGTTTCGTTGTCAGGACAAAAAACCCACAGAACACATAACTTCTAGACCAAAGTTCTGAAAGCGGCAGTACAACACATAAAGTTACACAAGGAGCCCAGTTTCAATTACAATTTCGGGCTTAGGGGACAGCAAGCACATCAAGATCCAGAGTTCCAGAGCCCAATTCACAGTGCGGGTTTTTTTTCGCAGAAACAGTCACAATGGAGCCGAGAAAAATAACATTACCAGTTTACATTTAAAAATAGATGTTGATAATCAAATTAAAATATTCTGGGAGATCAATGAAATAAATCCAAGCAGGAGTCTTAAAAAGGAAAATCGTCTATATGAAGAGATGTATCAAGAAACTGAACACAGAAGAACTTAATGAGACATGTAAACTTTTGGAGGTTTATAGAGGGTAAATGTCAAATCTATTACATCACATCACCTCCGAAGAAAACGCAGCACTGACCTGCGAAGAATTTCTAACTATACTAACATAAAATGAGTCATTTGAACTCATGTGCACTATGACGAAGACCCAATGGCAAAACTCTGATTCCTCCTTACTCGAGTTGTAACTTTTCACGTAAAGGTTACGTTACGTTTTCTATTTTACCTTTTCAAAGCAACCCTTGCAACGTAACCACGTATAACAACGATAATAATGCAAATTAATGAAGACACCTCAGGAAATAATGAATTATTAATTTTTATTTTAATTAAATAAAATTTTCATTGTTACCGCATCCGCGTTTTGAGTATCCATCACAATTTTCAAATGAATTATATTTAAAATGCCGTTTATATTATTATATGCTATAGTTTAGGAATTAAACATATGTGAATAATAAAGATAGTTAAAATTTTGTGCGAATTTTAAAGAAATATTTGTACTAAAACATAAAATGTGGTCTTTCAAGTTGTTTTTAATCACTTCATATACAAAAGACTTAAGCGACGAACCTGATATAAACTTGAATTTTGTCTAAGTTTCTCACGGTTTCGGGGTGAAACTTTTATCGATTTTAACCAGCTAACTAATTAAAAATGGTAACAAGTTATCTGTGTTTTTCTCTTTAAAAGTTAATATCTACTCAAAGCCTTGAATGATTTTTTTTTTATTCAATTCCCAATGAACGTGAGGGAATTTTCAAGACTTTCTCATGAAACTTTCTTTGCTAAAATTTCTGCATTGCCTGTTATTTTGCATTTTAAGTCAGAAAATTTATATCCAATGCGATCAGGTGTATGATGACGCATTTAAATATTGATATTGGCAGGTAGCCATCAATATAGGTTTATTAAGTTCCAATTCGATTCGTGTTCTGCCTGAGGATGTAAAAGTCATTAGGATTCACATCAACACAAAAATGGTAGAATATTAACATTATGTATAGTTGAATTCAAAAACTAGATCATGGTCTTAGCCTTCTTATTTGTAATCGATTAATTGCTGGCAACTGAGAAGCCGTTTAAAAAAAAAAGAAAACAAGTGAAATCATCGCCAGTTTTCTTCTTCCTCACTCTACTTGAAGAAAGTCACGATACAGAAATTTTTTTTTAAACTTTAAAAGTACATTTAGCTACGTCCAATGGTCATCTTTTGCACGTTTTTCATGACGGCAACTGATACTGTACATGTTTTCCTGTGTGCTGCAGGCAAAAATCTTCCAAGCAGGTGCAACTTCAATTAGAGCTTTGTTTATATGTGAATATTCTTAAATAAAATAATGTATCACCTGCACAAGATTTATAGGTCTACCTACACTTATCCAAGGATTTTTACCATTTCTGAATGTCTGGATCAGAAGAATAAGCAGCAAGCACCAAGCACCTTCTTAGAACTTAAATGCAACGTGACTTAGGTGATTTATTGCCAAGATGATGAGATATTTTTGCATGCATATAAAACGGAAGATATTGGTGTACACCTCTCTTCGTCACGCATGCAAACTCTATTCCAATAACAGTTGAACTTCTTTATCGCATAAAAGCAATTTTATTAACGTTAGTCACAGTTTACAGATTTACTCTTTAAAAGCCTTCAAGGTACTTTGGTCCGAATAAATCCGTTACGATCTTTTCGTTTTCTTCTCCTTAACTGCAACAAATCAAATTTACTGCGATCGGTTCCCACTGCCCACAATATATTTTAGTTGTTGGTAATATTATTGAGCCATCAATCATTGGTGGAGACAAGTTTGCATAGGAAGTCCAAGTCACGAACGGGTACTATGGGTTTTTGCCAAATATGAAAAATTTTAATAATAATAAATGAGTGGTTCCCCAAATGGGGCCACACCCTAATCGAATGTAGTTCAAGAACCTCAAACCATTTTACCAGCTTTTAAGAATTTCGTTAAAGTACAAAAGACACCTCTGCACGAATTTCACAACTGTTGCTAGTACTAAAGCTGAGGAGCCCATGAACTTGTTCTGTGACTTCTTTTGGTGTCGCGGTCCCATATCGAGTTTGTAATGATTTAGTACTTTTGGACTTAGTTGAACACTTGACAGGTGACAAGTTTATACAAGCAGAGAATTCATGGATCATCATAAAATATCGGAGGCGGAAAGATGCGATTTCTCCCATGTTTTGTGATTTTTTATTTCGTTCTATTTAAGACGTGATAAATTGGATGCTTTTGTTAATAAAGAAAATTTGACAGAAATATTAATGAAAGAGAGATTTTTTAGACCCTGGGACCTGGTACCACAGACTGTTTTCATGTCGCTGTTATTGTGTGAGAGCGAACTCTGAGTTAGATTGTTCAGTTGAAGAGTCAATCCGAATTATCTTAGTGGAGGCGTATGTGATCTTCAGCAGAAGAGAAGATAAGAAGGTTCTGTTTTAGAACTAATATTGTTCAAAACAATGTTATTATCACACACAGGCACGATGTTACCTCCTCCCTCGTTTTCCTTTTAACACTGAAATGGAATTCAACTAATCGAATGTTATACAAAATTCATTTACTATCTATTCAGACTAAAATCTCATCAAAATCAGACTGAATTAATTTGAATCTTAAATAAGTCTCTACCCAACCACTTCCGGGAGACGGATTTCATATTTTTCATAAGTAAAACTGCAACCAACTCTTAATCGGTTTTACCTATTGAATTTCCCTTGCAGTTTTCTACCCAACCCATTAAATGATCGCAATTTTATCGATTCTTGTCTTCTTCCTGCACGTGTACAAATAGAAAAATTTATTCAAGACCAGCTACAGACCCAACCGCTGAATTTCTTTAAATGATTTTTATCGCTAAAAATGCCTCGATCGACATGTTTCCGCGTTTCAAACCTACCCAGGCAAGTCTTGTTACAAAAACGCATCTACAAGACATGAACAGGATCGACTTAGAACACGTCAAAAGAAAAAAAAACCACTATTGAAGAATTGATTATTTTCTAACTAAAGTAGTAATCCATTTTAATTACCACCATTCACAGCAACCACCGTTCACTTTGCTTCACATTTCTTATGCTGTTTGGTATCGTCTGCCAACGATCCGATCCACTACTCTCTTTTAAGATTAGCTATCGATCCTCGATGGTCTTTGCCGAGGGACTATTCAATGTTCATCATATTGCATCATTCATAATTCATCACGCAGCCACCATACTGGGTAATTAATTATAAGAAATTCTTCTTCTTTTCTATTTACAGTTAAAAAGGTAAGAAGACCGGTGCCTGTACGGATCGACGGATCAGCTATTGCCGGGATCCAAACGTATTCATTTGCGAGAGTCGTCTAGAGAGGTCGGCCAATTTTATAGGCACACACTATACCCAAATACCGAGCATTACAGTATAGGCAGACTACGAACATGGAAGTAGCAATCGGTGCTAATGGAAGTACACCGTTTCAGCGTGAGGTGCGCGAGTGGCAGCGGGTCGATCCAAATACGGGAGCTCTCTTGAGCGGTCGCTTAGAAGCCGATCGATGGATAAATGGACCATTGAATGCTTACGGAAAGGTGAGTACTTGTTCATATATGGACTGACCTTTATTATTTATGATTTTTGCGATTCAAGCACGATTTGCTTGTCTCTGGCATATTTGGTCAGTGATGAAGTCTGAAGATGGGTGGGTTACTGGACAAGAAGGTCTCTTTTGATTAGGGACTCTAATCGATTACAATCGAAGACCAACGGTGGTTGTTTCCTTAACCCGCTATGCAAATTTCTATTAAAATAGTACAAAATAGTCACGACATATAGAAATAAATTAGCCCAAAATCTCACCCACGTCATCAACGATTCGAAGATTTCAATTATTCGCATCAAAGTGAACGAGATCTGTGTAAACAGCGTAACGATTCCCACCTGCCCCCGCCCCCCAACCGTAATAAACATGTCAACAGAAGTATGACTCAAAAATTATGCGAAAAACTGGGCTCTGATCGTTAAATTAAATTGAGATCGCATCGAAGATACGGCCAAGTGTCGGACTTGAGGCGTACGCGATATGAGGTAGCGAAAAAAATGTTGAAACAATAGCCGTCAAGTTGGTAATTTATTCGTTAGCATTGAACTTCAGACTATGGAGAATCTTATGGGGACGTGCTAAAGCCTAGAAATCTTCCCCCCTTTTGCACTTGAACAACAGCAGTTAAAATAAAAACGACCCAAACGATCGTCCATTGTCTTGAACGGATGAGATCTCATCTACAAATCTCTTTGACAGTGAATAGTAATAAGTGCCTCATTGCTGTTATATAAACTACACAAGGTCGGAAGGAGTAGAGACGGTTGCTTCTCTGCCTGTTTTGTTTTTTTTTTTTTGGGCGGCCGTCTTGGAAATGTTTCATGAATTTTTATTCTGATTAATGAGGGTCGTTCCATTTTGAAATTGGTTCGTTTGTTGCCATTTGTTAGAAATTGCGAATTTATGAAGTTATAAAAAATTCATAAGATATGATAGCTCTATTATGTCTTCCTTAATTATTTTCTACCTGTGGAAGGTTGGACAGCGTAATCTAAAAGTATAGCTTAACTTTTGGAAGAAGTTTAGACAGCTGAGACAGGCAGTGTTAACCTACTATTTCATTTTTATCAGATTGAAAATTAGTCCATCTTGATTTTAATTGCTCCCTTATTAATTGGGACAAAGTGACTTGTGAAATTCATTCATCCACCCAAGCAATTAATATAAATAAAATAATTGAAAAGATCTTGGCATTGTTCACACCTGTCTTCTTGTACAAAGGTTGGCTTGCGGGTCAGTCAATAAGTAAATCCACAATAGGTCCTGCTTTTTTCAAAAGACGACTAGAGTACACCGTCAGGAATCATAGTAACTTATTCAAGCAAAGTCGTTTAATGCTTCAACACAAAAGATATGGGTAGCTAGCAAACTTTGACGTGTGAAAGTCGTCCTTTCTTTTTTTAATCGGCAGTGGACCAGTAAGGGTAATGTGCATTATTCTTTTTTCCCACTAGTAAAAACAATTAGGTACCGCTGATTCCAAAAATAACCACAGAGATGAACCTATTCTGTTGAAGATAATGCACGATCACATATCGCAAAAATGACGAAGCAAAAGCTGGCTCAATTAAGATACGAAGTTTTTCCTAACCGAAACTTTCTCCAACAGATTACTGTCCTTTCCGTACCTTAGAGCATTACATCAGTCTAATTTCGACCAAACGTCATACATTAATGGTCTAAATCTATAGAATAACATTTTATCTGATGAATATTTTAACATTTCTGCTGTTCTCTGAATCAATTCATTCCGAGCCGGTAATTAATACCATTTCCAAATGGAATAATTTCTGTTCAGGCGTGCACTTTGACCGTTCCGCTTGCAGCTGTCTTGTCTACTTCCGTACTGTCCTCCACAATCTCTACTGGTCTCAATGCAACAAACGGTGTCCCATTTTTCAAACCTCCTACATAAAAAAAAACAACAGAAATTTCGCTCAATTATGTTTAAAAAGTAAAAAAAAAGAAACACCAACAAAGCCAGTCAATTAAGGGCTAGGCCAAAGAGCTGGACTCTTACACGCACGACTAGTCACTTTAATAGAAACCAAACAACAACCATAATTGCACCAATATTTTTTCTGTTCTTATTTTCAACTATTTCAACTCATGTAGAGGTTGCTGTTCTGCTCATATTCGTATTATAAATTTGTCATGGAAAGGTTCTGCAAAAGCTTAACACCACCATCTCAAAAGTCAGTCCAGTCAAGATTTTCCAGGGAGTGGAAAGTGATTTTCATGCGTCAGTAACTTTCCGGAGGTATACTCTACACCAGTCTGGTTCTCAATTTACCTTGTTTTCACTGCTATTAGTGCTGGGGCTCCAGTTTTATCATTTTTAATTGCAGTGTAATTATAAGAGCTCCGTTTTAGTGGATAACTCCTCTATGGTGGCGCGGGTAAATGTTGTTAAAGGCATTGTCGCGGATATTGAACTGCCGGTAGGTTGTTGGCCTTCACAGGCCTCCTGACCACTTGGCAATCTATTCAGAACCGTAACTTTAGAAGGTGCGCTTTGTCTCGACGACCATAAAAAGTTTCGATGTCAGAATAAAACACATGGGACTATTTGCTTGTTGTCAGCTTCCTTCGAGCTTTTTTGTGTTTCATTTGTCGCATCGGCAGAGGGGGGGGTAGAGTTGTGCGGCGGGCAAAAGATGATTCTTTCCCACACTTTTCCTGTAAGAACAAAACAAGTCGAACGAACAAGTTGTCGCCTTTTCTGCACGAGAATATCCCATGGAGACCCGCGGAAGATGCTGAGATCCATGAGAAACGATGCAATGAAAATCAAGGCCGGAGCACTAAACTGCAAGAATACAACCGCATGACAGTAATAGCTGTCGTCTATGTTGCGCCAGCCAACAACTAAACCGATCGTGACACAGGTAAAACAATGATTGGTAGACTACCAGCACCCATCTTCCACGGACAGACAGACGTCTGCTTCATTTGAACTCAAACTTGACTTTGCATTCTATGATCGGTCCTGCTGATCTGATGCTGCCTATTTGGGCTTCTGATCTTCCGCCCGTTACTACAGCAGTTCGGTATAATTACCACACTCGATCGGATGTCGGCAATTTATTAGGCAAATTTTCATATTTCTGATTCTGAGATGCTTGGCTACGTTACCAACCATTCCGAATGAATAATTTGAGCGCACCGGGAATGATGATCACGATCGCGCCAATGATGATCATGCCATCATGACAACCACACTTTGGTCGGTGATTCCAGTTCATGTTGAGTTACGTAGCGTAGTGAAGATTCACTGAACAAGGAGGCCAAACACTTTTGATGAAACCAGAAATGAAAGAAGCAAAAAAAAAATCATTATTGTCGGCGAAATTACTCTTCTCTGTGTGATAACCGCTTCGCATGCAATTCACCTGTGAGCGAATAGAAGAGGGTTCCGTGTGTAGTGGGATTACGGCAAATTAAATGGCTTAATCAAAACCAACGAGAACATTTTTCAATGAAGATGGACTTGATCTTTAATGAAAAGTTGTAAATTCTTGGAATTTTATGAAAGGTCGTGTATATGGGGATTTAGCGGAGCACTCACTTCCATTATACTGTCGTTGTATATTATTATACATGATGTGTACAAATTGCAAAATCCCCACCATCTCTTTAGTAATATGCTTCTTAAAATTAGGTGACCAACTATGTAACATGTAACGGTCATTTTACATCGGGTTACTGCCCTTTTCTTCTTTTTCCGCCTTTTTTGGTGGATTACCGCAGGGCTCTCTGCTTACCACTATCGGTTTTATTTATATTGCAATATATTTTTATTTAGTCGACCTTCTTGGCCATTGCTCTATCCACTTTTAATATTTAAAAAAATTACTGCAGAGATTTTTACTGGCTTTCGATGATCTCTGTCCACCTATCCGGTAATAAATGGATTCCAAAATGGAAGAAGTTTTTATCCTTAGAGGCAATAAATTATCCACTGATTTTCACAGGTATTAAGATAAGCATAGATAAATCATTTACAATGTTTTAGTCAAGCGAAAGAATCACATCCTGGAAAATATTTTTAATTCCGCCTTGTGCACGCAGGTTGACATCTCTAGAGGTGACTATATCCCGATAACAATGGGAGAGCCTAGTAAATGCCTTCTCAAGTTCGATAACATTCTCTACAGAAAACTTTTTCCGTTTTTTTGGATACAGTGAGCTAACCATAAGTTTCAAAAATAATCCCTGCGGTTTCGATTGCTGTCTTCTTCCATTAATTAGAAATACAATAATGCATATTTAATTTATACATTTATAATGTATACACAAGTTAGTCTCTTACTTTCGCGGCATACCAGGCAGCACGGGTGATCTTCACCGCAAGCTCAGGAACAATCAGTACATCTAGATAACCACCTAATTACACGTACTCTAACCTAAACTACTCTTTGCTTTTTATGATGTATCTAAATATGGTACTATGGTTCTTAATCTATTATATCCATATTATATTGCCCAAGAAGGTATAAACCACGTCCTATTCAGTATTTGAAGCTCATTTGAACAGCGTTCCTCTTTTTTCGACTCGAGACTTTGGTTTTTCGTCGAAGGAGTTCTAGGCAGCGGAGATTTTTTCTGTGAACCGGTCTATCCTGTATCATAGCAACTCATTACCATGAAAGTAGATGAATGCCTGTGGAGGAATAAAGCCATACTCTTAGAAATTGTCTCTCGAACCCCCTTAGCGAGCGAGGTATTGAATTAGACGTAGTAGCCGCAAGTTGGTCACCTTGACCTTCAAAACTCCTACAATAAAAGAGCCTCCCCGAAAATTGATTTCTAACTTCCACTCCTCATCGTACAATCGCTGAATCTTATCGAACTCCCCTTGGAAGAGTACGGATATCACTTCAACTGCTTGGACCTGATGTGCATTTCTTATCCATAAGCATGTTTGAAATCGTGTACAGTTTAGGATCGGGCATATTATATCCTTTCAATTTGTAGAGAAGACCCTCTAACTAAAGAGTATCGAAAGCCTTCAAACATCTGTCAGTGCATTGAATCTTGATTCCATTCTTCGCACTCTTTAACAATGACTTGTAAATAACCTTCTTAAAGATTCTTAGGGTTACTTTATCTCTATCCTTCTTGGCGATAAGATAAACCACTGCGGGTTTCCAATGCCACTTTTGGCACACTGTCGACTATTTTGCTGCACAGTGTAGGAAAAATGATTAGGAGCTCATCCTTTGTAATGAAACCAGTATCTCTGATGCTCTCTCACATGGTTTACCAGATTGAGTTTATATATTTCGTGTTATTTCCAGGAGCTTATAAAATGACCTGAACATCCATATGTGTGCCTTTGTGATTTTATCAAGGTAGGCGGTCCAGTCTGATTTCAAACTGCTCGATATCCTCGAACTCGAGAATTGTATGTTGGGAACTATCAGAAAAATGTAAAAAGGATTGTATTTTAAGGATGGATACTCAGCTGGACGTGTACTAAAGATAAGGTAGTCTATATTCGTCCTATCGGAGGCATAGATCGATCATCAACTGTTCAAACTTCGGTCCACATTTACATGAAAAATCCTGCAATGATGGATAAACTCCAGATCTTTATGTCATCATTTCAATTTCTTTCAAATTCCTCAATTCATAATATCAAATCTGTTGTAACATAGACCAATTGTGCAAACTTTTGTAGCTTCCCCACAATTCAGACGAATCCAATTATCACAACTTCCACCGTATTTCGGTCTCTAATTTGAAACCTGCAACTATTGCACACCGAATAACAAGAATTCCCATCCAAATAGTGTTGATCTCATGTTTCCGCGCCACGCTAATTCGATTGTTTGCATTAATTTTCAGGTGGTTGATTCACAAAATGTATCAAAACCAAATGGTACCCAACACACCCAACGTAAGCAATTGGAGGTACTTCAGGCTCGTACATCCTCTGGTTCACTGCAGGTAGTACGAGCGCAGACAGTACAAACGAGTTCATCACGCTGGTCGGCCGGCACCCGGACAACACAATCATTCGAAGGTCAGCAGCAGCGATTTAGCAATGGACTGCACTTGACCAACGGTCATCTGCCAGATGGTCACGATCAACAGTTAACCAACCACCAGCTAAATCTAAGTAGTAATCGTCTGCTGGCAGCGCCCAGCCTAAAGCTAAGCACACTAATGGTAAGTACCCGGTCTGAGATAAAATCTATTTATAGAACCGTTCACAGTGCCAGCGATCTAATGCGATTCGTTTTCTTTCGATTACTCTCGTTTTACGTGTGCTAATTCATCTGATCTTGGGGGATTTGCGATCACGATGTCTCGGCCAACAACGACTCTTGTCTCCACAATGTCGTTGGACTGTGATCCATTAATAACACACAGAAGAGCAGTGCGGCAACGAATGGCGGCAGAAGCAGCCCACACTCCATAACCAATTCCATGTCACTGGTACAAAAGCACCAGCAACAATTCCAGCAACAGCGGCAGAAACACGAAAGCGAGTCGCGATCTAGTCTCACCGATTGCAGATATCAACCTACATTAGGTGAGGTGTGTGTGGGTGGAGGTTCTGGTGAACCGATTGAATCTTTTCGCATTGAAAGAGAAATTCAAGATCCAAGTAATTCGCTGTATGTTTGCCCCGTTGTATTTTCTATCTTTTTCTCATTATCTTGTAACTGCAGCCAGCGGAGTCCTATACACCTACATCGCGGCAGATCAGTATCAACAGATGATCTTAGCACCGAATGGAATCAAACTGAAGACGGGGAAGAACCGTCTGAATGGCGACGCGTTAGTAAAATTCGACGATCGTTTCAATTCCCCAAAAGTTCATCACCTAAACCCACAACACCTCGACCTCCAGATTTACCGGAGAATTCTGTTAGCGTTTCACGGATCCGAGAAGAACTGGAGAATGGTAGAAGACTCAGTACAGCGATGAGGAATAATCATGTTGATTTGGTAGCACTGGACAGTATCTTGAATGGCACTCCAGAGACAGGTGA
>QYTT01080448.1:1154-20121 GCA_006980735.1 Dasypogon diadema | reverse complement strand
ATACTTTAGATTTTATTGATATCTAAAAAACTCCGATTTCGTCACTGACTCACTCACAGATGATCATCAAAATTCTTAGGGTACTTTCTGAAGTCCTAGAAAGCTGAAATTTGGTATGTAAGCTAGTATTAGTACACAAACAACAACAAAATTCTAAAAGTTGGAACTGTTACCCCCTAATCCCTTAAACTAGGGGATGGAAGTTTGTATTAGAGTTCCGCAAATTTTGATGCTAGAGGTCTGAAAATTGATAGAGGGACTCCTTGTTATAAATAATAAAATACATATTTCAGGACTTTTAGTAAATCACCCCCACCCTTTAAATTAGGGGATGGAATTACGAGTGCGCAAAACGCCTAATGTTGTGATTGATGATGAAGCAAATATGGCGCGGTGCGAGCTTGCCGTCCGTACAGAAACGATTGTTGCCGATTACGCCCGAAGTCAATATCAGAGAGCGTTCAACCCGAACGGGCACACACATGAGGGCACACGTCGTTGCGAGTGGACGTCTCGATTCGGTTTTTGATACTCATTGATATTGGGTCATCCACGTTCTCTTGTGGGCAGGCTTATGTAGCACTCTTTAGAGTGACTAATTCACCTTATAAATATTGACTTTAGTAGTATTAAAGAACAACAGTCAGCTATAGTCGAATATAATCGCCTAAGAGCCAAGTATCGCCCTGATCTATCGCTTATTATAAACAGTAAACCAACAAAGAAAAAAGGCAAAGACAGAGAGTGGGCTATGAACAAAGGCACCTCTGATGTGCAAGAAATACACCCCAAAAAAGAAAGAAAAAATGAACAAAATAAAAAAATATTGTCATAAGCAACTTACAAAAAGAAGTGAAATCCCACCAAAAACCTTTTCATGTAAAATGTTGCCAAGACGAAACCATATGGATCGCACTGTCAAAAAGTTATCAGATCTCATGTAGAGCCAAGCTTCTAACTCTACACGCCCTAACTCTACAAGCCCTAACTCTACAAGTCCTAACTGCACAAACTCTACACCTTAGTCAAAATATGTGGCTTGGCCGTTTCGTTACTACAAGAGCTATTGTATAACAGAAAAGTAATGAACAGTGAATACATTTTTTACCTTACGCCCATGTGACGGTTTCAAGTTCCGAAGGCATCTACCCATCTACGATAGCTTTGATTTCAGCCTGAAAAACTGCGGTGTATTTTTCAAGGCGTTGAGTCATTTCAACTTCCAAGTCTTCGTAGAGGTTTCCCTGCATCTAACCAAGAACTGTTGAGAGCTATCGATGCTGTTTCTTTTTCTAAAAGATAACTTCTAGCGTCCGTGTACTAGACAAGCTGAGGGGTCCCGATATGCCAAGTAGCCACAGGCATTGCACTTTCTCTAACACTTTACAGTTGTATTATATTTCCAAAGCCTTCCATCATGGCAGGTTGGATGACACTGGTGTTACAACCAGGCTATCATTCACGGTTTGAGTCCGCAATTTTTATCAATGACTCCCTGGTAGATCGATAAACTTATGTAGGACTTCCTCGGATTTTCTTCCAAGAATTGCCTTGATTTTTTTATCTATTCTAAGTGAATGGAAACAATTTCTTAATGCAGAGGCAAAGTTCCATTTTCCCAGGGTTAATTGTGAGATCAAAGCCATACGCCCAGTTAACAAACTAGAGATATGATGTGCCTCACTCAGACCAACATAAATAATAAGAAGATAGTGTTGTATGAAGAAAAAAACTGCTGGTGCATTTGAGGGTTTGATATTTTGATTCTACTCACTAAATCTAATTTTGGATATTAAATTCATAAATGCGGAAATCTAGAGAAATTATTGTATAAGGCGAGCTATAAATCACGAATGAAATGTTTAACTCAGGGAGAAAGGAGAGGAACAACATATACTGGGAGACTTATGAGAGATAATATAAGGCGTGCAGAAAAAGGGGTGAATAAGAGTAGGAAAATCGTAAAACTTTTCAAGGAGGAAAAAGACTCTTCAAAGGAATTCGTCAGCATGGGAAATAATAGCACACATGAACTAGCGGTCTTGGAAGTTTATTATCAAATATATTACATTAAAAATTAAACTACTAATTATTACGTGATTACATTTTGTGGGGTTCAATCTTACATTATTGTCGGTAAAATTGTCTCAGTCATTATACGTTTTATCAGAACAGTCTTGAACTACTCCCATTAACCTTGAAATGTCGAGTTACATATTATCTGGTACATATGTATAATAGTCCTGAACTATATTCCGCAGCTCATTGATGTGCATACTGAAAAAAAGGCCCCAATATATAGCCCTGTGGTACACCGGAATTACTTTAGCCGCTGCATTTGCTCTGACAGAAAGTTATGTATTAGTTTATAAATCTCCGTGTCCTGTGCGGGACTTGAACCCACGTTAACAGGGGAGAAGATCTGCAAACATGCGTCTCAGCCCGATCGGCCACCGACGTGGGTTTGTAAACTTTGTTTTGATTAGTCGGTACGAAAGAATGTTGTAAAATGAAATAGATAAATTGAGAATTGAAAAACATATGTAGAAGATAGACAGCTACTCTTGTAGATTCTAGAATAAATTGAAATAAATTTCATTCCTTATTAAAAATTATTGCAGGTATAGAAACGGAATTTTATATTAGTTAACAAATCAGGCAATCTAAATACATAGATTAATTTGCTGCCTTTCTATTTTGCCGACAAGTGTTATTCACACAACATTTGCTTTAGTTGTTGGTTGTATTTCAAATCAGTAATTGACAGAGTTTTGAAAAGCTTAAGATTATCGCACTACTTTTTTCTAGATCTCTCGTTATTCTCACAATTTCCCCCTATCAAATGCAGTGTGGTTATGCAATGTTAAGCTGAAGGGTCAAACAACATCACCCCGAAGATTAGAAAATTACAAGCAAGCGAAAAATTGTTTCTTTTTAAGTTCTCCAGTTGATTTTTTTCACTGTCATCATATGAATGAACTTATTTCATGACTAATCAGTAAGTTTAACTGAAGACTGCTGGTTAGATAGATCTCTTTCATAGAGGCTATTTTTAGACTACATCTATACGTCCAGTTTCTTTAATGTTTCAGGCCATGAATTTGGTACTGCATCGAAGTATATGAAGCTTTTTTTTGATGTGAAGACATTGTGTAGATTAAGTTTCAATTCTGATCATTTCCTCGTAAGTCAAAATACAAAGCAAATTTTTTTAAATTCTGCAACGGTTGCATGAACTAAAACTACACGACTTTGTCTAATATAAAGTAAAAATTTCTTAAAAAGTTTGACATAAAAACGCAATCTGTTTCTCTGGCTCTTTGCAAATAATTCTATTTCTAATTAGTCCTTCGTTCAGTATAAATTGCCACGGTTTTGGACCAATAATACCTAATTCGAAACTTGACAGTGCAATAATGAAAGTAATTTTTATACGATTTTAATTTTTCTAAGGCCTCAAAAATAGAGAAAATGGTTATCACGATGGAATCTCCTTCTTATTCTTTTCCTTGCTTTAGCTTTGAGCTCTTTCCATTTCACTTTTTTTTTCTTTTGTATTTTCTGTGACCTTGAAACGTCGTCCACCTAAGTATCTTTCTTTGACATCCCTCCCCTTCGGTCAATTATAGTAGAAGGTACGATTGACGATCGAATCGCATATTCCTGTTTTCTGTACTCTACATATGACTGCCATTCGCTTGGTGTGAAAGTCTAGTTGTATTTGCGAAAGGAATACTATAGAATCTGTATAAAAGTTTCCGTGCGAGTACCATCTTTTTTTGTTAACCCCTTTAATTTCTTGTTAAGTAAAGTTTCACTTTTTTAGTGACACTGATCGAGTGTATATAGTTACATTCCTTACTTACAAGAATCCACAACCAGGATGATTATTTCCCGTAAGCCATTGCGTCCCTTCAACTTAAAGAGATCTTTTGTAACCGACCCGAATTTGCAGCTTTTCGCTGGAAATTGAGCTCTTTAGTATAGCTCATGATATTCTTCGGTATTAGCTGCATAACTGTGTCTTTCCGAAATCGATCAGCCTTAATCTATATAAGACTTCAAATGGGCCATGTCCAATGAGGAATCCAGTGCCGGCTTTCGATATGAATATGAATAGATGATAAACCTCTTCGCCTGCCTTCTACCTGAATGATTACCACAGTATCCTTCCTTAAATCTTGCTTCCCAATTATTAGGGCTTTTCCGTAATTGGCTTTCTGAATCGCCGTAGAAAGGCAAAGGATCAATAAAGGGTGATACCGTATCGTTCTATGCAAGTTTGTCTGCCATTTCATTTCTCTTGAAGCCGTCATGCCCTGGTATCCACATGAAAATCACCCTGTTGTGTTGTACCAGTTGCTTGAGGACATTCACGAAGCGTCACAAATATATCGAATTACAAATGTATGAGGCGATAGATGACCGTAGTATCTTCTTTGGCTTAAACTGCCAGATTGTACCAAAAACATGATTTCACGTCCGTAAGATCGCTGCAGCTTTATTTAGTGCTTCTTTTATGTGAGGATTCCAGGCAAGTCTTCGATCAAGCGTAAGGCCAAGATGTTTGACTTCTTTCGAGAATCCTATAGTTGTCTCCCCCAAGGTAGGAGTTGTCAAGCTGTGTTCTCTCCTTTTCGTGAAGGGAACTGTTATTCTCTTATCCGGCTTGACCCGCAAATTCAGCTTTGAACAATTCTTGATGGAGCTCATCCATAATCAACGGTCGCAACAGAGAGGACAGAACCCTACTAGAGCAAATTTTAATGGCCGTTATATTAGTTGTTTGAAATTCTTTCTCTATCGTTTTCAGGACGAAGGCGGATAGGATTATTGCGCGATATGACTTGGGTTGGGCAGTTAATCGCCCTCCACCTTTTCATATAAATACCACCTTTACATCTCTCCACACTTTGAGTATATACGAATATCGCTGCCGTAGCATTCAAAGATGAAGTGGAGTCCTGTAAATATTTGAGACAATACTAGTCCGATTTGGAAGTGCAGTTGCCACATTTGCTCACGCTCGCGATTTTTATCAAATTCAGCAAGTTGAAGTGAAGGCACTTAAAGCGACAAAAGAAGTGCACATTCAGCAGGGGGCGGAGAGGAAGGCGCAGTATACTCCTTACAAGGAAAACGGACTGCTTTATGGCCTGGATATAGATGATCGATATAGGTACACCGCAATCCTTTTGGCAGGATTTTCGAAATAAAAATACTGAACGCTTTTTTTTCAAAACCATGCGTTAAAGCCGATAAGCACGATATCTAAAGGTAACACGAACTTTAGGTAGAAAGTGCAGGACACTCACCTTCCATTCATGAACTTCTGCTCCTGATATGGGGCTCTATGAAAAACGAGAGATTTTATTGTAATCATAGTAATGTATCTACTTGTGAGGAAGTAAGTAAGCATCTAGGGTACTTTCCAGTAAAAAAGAATAGGTACCATTAATTCCAATAAAAAATAAATCTGACTTTGTTGACTGGTAACATAAACGCAAGGGTATAATCCTTCAAATCTATAACAGACCTATTTCCGGTTTTCTACTTTATCCCATAAAAACAAATGGCACAATGCTAAAGTAAAAAATATTTGAAATCATGCTCACTAAAGGATCTATATGCAATTTTCCCTACATATAATACTTTCGAAATTGAGTTGGTGGTTATTCATGGAATTTAAACTATGTTACCTATAGCATTATGTATTTCAGCAAGCCGACTTAACTGACTATAAATCTCGCGCGCTATCATCCATTCATTCATCCACTAAAACCATGTAGAACAAGAGGCACGTATGGAAATCGTGAAGTTGGATGGGCTATACACAGAAAGCATACATTCATCGGTTCAAGTGGAGTACCCATTGAACCTAAAGCAATGTAATGGCTGTACCCCCTTAAGTCGAAAGGGAAATGATACGTTAGAGGAACTGATGATGACGATGATGATGGTGGTGATGATGGATGAGTTGGAATCGAACGCAATTTCAAGCCTTCCAGCGTTCAGGCAGGTGATATAACAGTGTTTCTCTTCTCTGTTCCATACGAGTAAGGAGTGAAATTTGTAGTCAAAATACCCGAAGAGACGTTTACTCTGAGAGAAATTGGCATCATTTCTGTATCTACAATATCGACAAAGCTTCCATCGACGGTGATACTCGAGAAGGGTGAATTTATTGCAATACAACTTTTCTATTCTATCAGAAGGACAAAGTGACACTAAGCCTGTCAACCGGACAGACAAGAAAATTAACCCTTGAACTGAAAGCTGAACTATGTCTTAAAGACAGGCACCTACATTTTCATCACTTTGGTCAGTTTCTTGTGTCACCGAATAGCGAGATTTCAGGTCAAGTTGTATTTTCAAGAACTAGGAGGATAACAGAAGTCCGCCTTTTGATAGTTTCAGAAAATGTCATCAGAAATGCTAGCTGCGCTTCCCCTTTCCTTTGTATGGAAGACAAAAACATCCACTTGCTGCCACCCCCTCTGGACATCCTTGGGGCTATTCATTTTCTTCACGTCATTTGACTTTTTTGTCATTTCTGATTTTTTTTTTTTCAACAGCAGCAGCATTTCGTTTTCTAGATATGTCCCCCAAAGGAAATTTTCACCGTTTTTTCTACAACTTTTGCTGTTGCTTTTGCTGCTGTTGGTAATAAAAGAAAACTCTTCTTGACTGCACACTATATACATCCAGTTTAGAATATATTCATCCATCTCACGAATCTTTACTATAATCCTTCGGACTACTACCACTAGCATGGAAGCATAAACAGCAGCGCATAAGTTCTTCTAGGCGACTCCTGAAATTGTTGGCATCAATCCGTCGTTCTCATTGTTTTCAATCTGATGTTCTTACTGCGGTCTTCGTTGTTATGCGCTATTGTTATCATTTGTATTTTTATAACAAACTTTTGTTGTTTTTATCATTTAGGTAGAGTTTTCTGTTTTTATATAATGTGTGTAGATAGAACAAATGCAGTGTCGAGTTCTATTGTTTCAATGCATATATGGGATAGGATAGATGTTTATGAGGAGAAATACTTACAGGGTAGCCTACAAGGAGAGGGGAAGGAGGAGTTAGGTGAGGTGGAGCTATATTTAATAATAAAGTATGTAGAAGTACGCTTGTGGACTTTTGTTCGGCACCAACAGAAGTGAATCTTTCTGATATTCTTGAAATATTTTACGATCCCTTAATGGTTAACAACAATAATTTTTTAGGAGAACTGAATTGAAATCTAGCCCCAAGATATATTCCCTAATGCGATATCCTTTCCCCAAGAAGATATTTTTTTTTAACTTTTTAAAGCAAGCCTTTAGATATGATTCATATTCCCTACTTAATCGAAAAACTTACGATGGATTGCATTTGGCTATGTTAAGTTAATAAATTCAAAACATCACCTGTACACCTGTAAACTTAAATAAATAACATGCAAATGTGTAAATAAGTTGGAGAACTTTTCTCCCCCCTAAATAAAGTTCAATTTTCGTAAGTAAACAGAGGAAGAATATACCTGCAGTCATTCAATTTTGTCGAGACGAATCAAATTTTTCACGTACGAGGATAAATATATCGTAACACGCTTTCAATGATAATGAGAGGCGATGATACGTGGGTATATGTGTGCCTGTGTGCGAATGGGAGGGTCGATGGTGGTATTTGCATAAAATTGTGTACACGTGTAAAATAATTGTCGAATATTTTATATACATACATGAAGTATCTCGTTTCTCCTCGTTATTTTAATTTATATGAATTATAATATTGAGGAGCGGGAAATGATGAAATCTCATTAGATTTAATAAACACTCTACATATACATTTATTTTGCTATTAAATCTTTTGTTTTAATTATCTGTTACTTGGTCCTTCGAGCGAGATTTTCTTTGTTCTCAACGACTGTCTAAAGTAAGCTATATCTATATATCCTACTAAAGTCTCTCTTAAAGTTTTCCTCAAACCCCTTGCAATTTTTTTATATTAGTTGTTCCAGCAGTACGTATTAAAAGGAACAAACAAGATACCTCTGGATACCTGGTTCTGGCCATTGCATTAAAATTTCTATCCACGCCATTAGCCGATGTGGCTATTAGCAAAGGTACTAGTCTGTGGGCACGTGTTCGATTCCTGCAAAAGTCACGGTAATATATTTGCATACCAGTGATTGACTCAATTCTACTAAAGGGAATCATTGAGGTGTTGCACTGTAAAATGCCAGATTAAAAATTGTGGATTTACATGCATTTACATTTAACATTTGTCAGATTATAGAAGCAATACCCAATCTATCCCTCTCCAAAAATTCTGTGATGTGTGCTCAGGAGAGAGTTTCTGGTTTGAAATTATCTTGTTAGTTTTCAAAATGAACTCAAAAACATGGTTCTTTGCGTGTCACTGAAATATGTCAGGAAAACGTTCATTATTTATTTTATCAGCTCAAAATTTAAACTTTCAGTTCTCAAACGCAAATTTTCTCTGGTCCTTCGAGCAAAATTTGCTATCAAAACTTTCAAAATAATTGGCTTTCCTAGCAGGGTACATGGCTCAGGTTGTCTGAAAAGCTCTGCTACATGGTCACTTGAGTTAGACATTTGTATGGTATATCCTACCTATCAAATAATCACCAAACTCCATTTCGCTATGTTGTCATACCTATAAGGATGTCTTTTATGTAAAAACATAGCACTAGCAGAAAAAGTAAGGGGGGAAATGAACTCATGCACATTCGACCTTTTTATCAAAGGATCATAAAATTTTATGAAGCAAGCAAATCTATCCTCTAGGATAATCGGATAAGAATGGGTTGAATATAAATATTACACATAAGAGGTACTCTTTTTTTTAAGGTATTGCCTAAGCTCAGGGGACAACCCTATGATGGACATGGCACAGCTTAGTCGAAAAAAATTAGGGAAAGGAGGATTGTGAAATTTTAACCTGACAAATGTTGCAAGTGAGCCACAATTTTTGGCGTGAAATTTTACTGTTCCATATCCCAGTGGTTTCACAAAATATTGCCATATAAAATACAAAATAAAACCTTTCGGTATTAAAATTATTTTTCTAGACGTTTATTTAGTATTTCTAAATTCTTTAGGGCTTTTGTGTTAAATGATACACGTCCGATATGCAACAAATTATAAAGAGTTCAGAACTTTTGGTGTTTGTTGACGACATGAAATTTTAGAAGGAGACGGTTCAGAAAAGACCCAACTGAAAAAGACTCTTAGGGATATCCCATGGTAAAATCGTTTTGAGTTACGACCATATATGAAAAAGTTAAAACAGTTAGATCTGGAAACACTGAAATATCCTCAAGAATAAGAACTTTTGTCGAGTCCTCATAAGAGATCCTTGTACAGCTGGCCACACTAGTCCCCCCCCCCCATCATAGAGTTGCCTCTTTGCTTGGACACTATCGCAAAAAAAAAGTTAGACCTCGACTGGAAGCCGAACCTTAGAATTAACAAGAAGTTTAGAAGCTTAGACTTCCCAAAGCACACATTGCCACGCAATTATCTAGAGAAGAAAACTCTCCAACCACTTCCGTTAAATACTAAAAAAATTTTGTAAAAAAAATACTGTAATAATAATTCAAATTTGCAGTGCTAAAAGCGATTTAAATTCCCTGAGGCTTTGGTCGATTGATTTATCACTTGAATTAAAGTTGGCGATTTGGAACCCTTGTGTATTTTATTACTTTAGCCCAAACACTCATTCAGTTAGTCATAGCGAATGTAACCCCTTATCAGGACAGAGAAATGGAGAATTATGCCATTACCAATACCTTTTCCCTCATCTAAAATTTACTATAAAACCACGACAGGACCAATATATCAGGTCTCCTATCGATTCTATTCCCCTGCTCTTCTGAACAAGGGTATAGCTTGGTTTTTTCCCTATACAGTACGCTACAGGTATCTCCTGTTTAAATTTATTTTGTGTATTTCAGGATGCGTGGCTTGTAATGTCATTTTAAAATCACACACGTGAATGGAAAAACAAAGGCGAAAAAATACAGGAAAAAAGCATTACATTTGCCAGGAGTAGAGACATACACACAGGACACCAAAAAAAGGAATATCGCCACTCACCGCTAATAAATTCAATTTTGTGTGGCATAAGTGAAGAGAAAAATTAAAAGTTTTCTCGGCCATATAAATTCGGTGAAATTTTCTACTGGTTAAATATGGCATAGTGGGGCAATTGGTTATGTTTTTAGGGAGGGAATTGTGGTTTGTCTGATTTCTGATAGCATGGAGTAGTGATTTTTGTACAGTTATCAAGAGATGTAACATGCAGACAAGGATATGGACCAGAATTTAAATTATGGCATCCACCGATTCGAAACTCTGTATATTCTCATTACCATTTTTACAATATACAAAACAACTCCGGGCTTTTCTATTGCGGAAGTGAATTTTAATGCGTACGCTAGAGTATTACGGTGGTGGATTAATACTTGATTGACTTTGCACTTATTCAAGGATTTTTCTTTCTTCACTGTAAACAGATGAACAAATATTCTAAGACTGGCCTTTTTAGAGATTATGAAGGAACATATCGTTAGTTCTTAATCTAAAAAAAACATATTACGGCTTTATATTTAGGACTAGCAGGATTTTCTCGAAAGAATCGCATACCTGACCTTATCTCCTTCCAACAATTCTAGTCAAAACCACACTTCAGCCGCCTGAGTCCATAAATAATTTTAAACAAGAAGAAATTCATCGTTTTCTACAACTTCTTTCATTCTCCTTGCTCCTCGCCACCCTCGTTTTTTGTTTGTAAGCTCAAAACATTTCAAAAATCCAAAATATCAAAAATAGTCAAACAGAATGGTATTCAAGGTGCACAACCTGCAGAGTTCATTTTTGAAAGCCATTTTGCATTTTTTTCGGATGCATTAGCACGAACACAAGGGCTTAGATGGGCTAAGCACAATAAAGAAAAGAGAAGAGGAGTTCCAAGTGTAATGGAAAGAGGAAAGGGCTGAATATCCCCATCCAACTCAGTACCCATCCACCTTGCAACACATTTTCTTCACATTTCTTTTTATTATTTTCATTTTTAGGGAAGGGGAGGGGAGCTGCAGTGAGTGTCTTAAAGCCTATTGTGGAAAATTGTTACGAGAGCGATAATAAGCCTTCTTGCATTTTGTTGAGCGCATTTCATGATACATATGTAGAACCTCCACAGAAGAATCGCATGCTGTACAACCTGTATACCACCATCGTCATCATCATTCATCCCATGAATATGAAATTTCACCTGTCTGCTACTGTTGCTGTTGCTGTTGCTGTTGCTACCACTTCTTCTTTACCTAGGCATTTCTGTGTATAGTAGCATGTTGATGCAGTGATAGGTTTTTGTGCTTATGCAATTAATATGTCACCTCAGGATAAGTGGTGTGAGTGTTCAGTACGGGGAAAGTGATGAAACTCTAGAATCCTGTGTTCGCATGAGCGTGATAGAATGAATGAATGAATCCTGTTCTTATTAAGATTTATTGGATGTAAACACATTCCTCCAGCGGGCCTGAAATCTTGAAAATTATTTATAGAATGGCCCAATTATGGTTTTACGAATGACGAAAATTCGAGATTTTCAAATCCATTTTGTTTAGTGGCATATAGCCCTAGAGCAGCCTAAAGAGTTGAAGGGAAACAAATGCAAAGCAAACTGATAAAATTATTTTATGATGCATGAAAATCACAGCAATCGGTTAAAAATGCAGAACAACACATTTTTTTCTCTATAAGCTAAAATTTGCGATACTCACAGCACTGCTTAGGCAAAAGGAAATTTCAGGCGATTCTTTTGGGCGTAATAAATGTTACAAGTTAATGTATAACTTTTATTGTGAACTTTTACTATAAGCAGCCTAATGATTTCTCGATTACGTGGATTAGACGAAAATAGATGGAAATATTAGCTAATTTTTCAAGTGATTACATTGAGTCTATTCCCATATTCTACTCAGGTCATTACAGATCATTGGTTCTTTATATATAAATAAAACAACACAGACTCTCGAAGAAATCCCCTTTTTTAAGGTATTGCCTAAGCTCGGGAGACAACCCTATGATACACACAGTACAGCTTAGGTGAGGGGAAATTAGGGCAGAAGAGGTTGGGAAATTTTAACCTGACAAATGTCGTAAGTGAGGTATAATTTTGGCATGAAATTACTGTGCCTCAACCTCTGGTACCCAGACATATCACCAGGTCCTATGCAAGATTTGAACCTACGCCTACAGAGGAGAAAATCTGAAGACGTGCGCATCAGCCCGTACGGCCATCGACGTAGGTATCCCTGCAGAATACTGCCGAAAGTATTCAAAGAATACCCTTAGAGAAGAAGATCCAAAATGGGTTTGAGCACACTAATATCTGAAATATTTAAGATATAATGTTGTATATATTCTAGTTCAAGTGTATCTATGAGAACCACTCAGCAAGTCTCAGCTTAGCGCTGGATTCACAGGATAATTCGCTGGAACGATATTTCCTTTTATTTTATTAATTCAAGTGCTTCACGATACGAATTAACTGCACTGAAAACTATGGTTTTCCATTTTTCAAACGAAAGGAAAGAGTATTAATAAAGAGAAAATGTTTCTCCAAAAGCACACCACAACTTTCTGGAGTTTGTGCATGAACAGAAGTAACTCAAAACCATAAAAGTTCCCTCCTCCGAAGACGTGAACCAAGTTGAATTTTCTTATTTTACGGAAAAGGTGGTGAGGATTAGGAATGAGTTGTCGATTTAATTCCACTATTCAAAACGGTGATCTCAAACGAAGGTAAACCCTTTACCGTAATTAGGTCCATTGGTGGGGTGTCCGCTGGTCGTCTAACTAGTAGCAACGGGGGTGTGCCTGAAAAGTATCAAAATTAAAACCTTCTCTCTCCCTTCCACCAAACGATCCCCTCTTCTCTGCATCTGTCTGTTCTTCATCCCCTTCCTCAAAATTTGTTATTTTTAATTAGCTGTCGCAAGCTAATTGGAGCTGTTATTAGCACATCTCTGAATTGCGGATACATTGCCGCCATCACCATCACCAGAGCTACCTCCCTTATAACCTGGTAACAACACAGAGGCAATATCAAGAATATTTCATACTACTTTAGCTACTTGGCAAACAAAATTCCAAGGGAAAATGTAGAAAATTTTAATTTCTTTTTTGTCAATATCTTCAAGGAATGGAGACCTCGCGACCAGTGAGTGGATATAGAAGGAATTCAGCAAGACTTCTTTCACCACTTTTCGTCTATGAATTTTTCGTTGCTGTCCTGGTCGTTATATTTGTACGATACAATTTCATATTACCATATTTTCCTTAGATATATTCCAAGAAAGTAAGGCAGCGTAAATAAAAAATATCCCATTTTGAACAGTTCAGATGAATAGGAAATTGGTTGGCGGTTCTGGGGCTATGTTTGCCTCCCATTCTCTGTCTGGGTATTTCGGGACCACGCCACCACACACCACCACCGTCACGAATATAAACCACCCTTTTCAGTTGGCATCTTTTCGATTTACCCCGTCATGATGATGCCTGCCATTTCAAATACTTATAGCACACCCTCTACTACAGCCACCACTACTACCTCCATTTTCAGCATCAGCAACAGCAATGGCATCAGCAACAACAGCAGCAGCAGCTAGAGAGCAGAATTCGTTTTTCGATAAAAGGTGGTGTAGAAAATGATGCTCTAAAATGAACGGTTTGGGGGTGGATGAAGGAAAGATACCAAAGGAAATGCCTGCCCTCTTTGGCCTTGCCTTGTCTTGCCTCTATAATCATCGATCGCTCTCTACGGTCCAACGAAAATTCGATTGAAAATTATTTAACACCCCATCGAGATCTCTAGCTTTCTGAAAGCAGTAGATATCCGTGGATATAGTTAAATATATGTTTCATCATATATACACGCTCTTGAAATGGGGTTGGATTGAAAATGTACGAACATTCAACCGCCCGCGACAATTTATCCCTCATATAGTCGTCGTCGTTGCCATCATCGTCATCATCATCATGGAAAAAAGATTTCTGATATAGCAGGGTTATAACACTACCAGAGAGCCAGAAATATTCGGAGTCCCAAGTCCTGAACCGGACCAGACCCCTTTTCGAGATACTGTATGCAATGTTTAGTGTACCCTTCACTGTACTACCAAACTAGATATACGTTTCCTTCTGTCCTTTTCATGCCAATTATTCTAAATGGCTCTGTAGGGCTTCCTCTGTTTATTTATTTGTCCTTCAGTATGTAACCCCCTGTGACGGATTTTATTAAGAGCCGCAGAGATATAGGTAGGAAGCCATTCTGCTACGCTATGGCGAATGTCAGTGTCAATCTTTCTGGAATTATACGGCATTCATGTTACATGCTCACCCCCGCCCCACCATCCTATATCTCTTGGGACAATCAACTCCAATTTTACAGGGCTTTTTTTCTGACCAAATTTTCTCATTTTTTCCTTTTTTTTTAATTTTTTCTCAAGTGGAAATTTAAGGCTATTGCTCTTAGGCAAAATTTTTCGAAGAAAAGAAAATCTGTAGCAGCAGGCTAACGATTTTTCTGAACATTAGGGGTGACCGAACAAGCTTGTACTCTTTTGGGGTATTTACCTGCATTTGGATAGCTATTTAAATTTCAAATCATTTAATCTAGCTTACCTGGAATGCACAGAGAGGAAAGCACTGTGCTACGAATTCATATGGTGATTCTTTCTTAGTCTTCCTATAACAAGGCGATCAGGACCTGTATAATCTTTCGCACTAAGGAACGATTAAACCGCTTGACAGAGACTCAAAAGAATCAAAGATACCAACGATGCGTCGCATGAACGTTGAAGTTTTCCCGTGACTTGGCGTGTTGGCTATCGTTGGAAGAACACCATATCTGCTGGTACTACTCAATGGTTTTAAATAGGTATAGAGGAGATGCTATGAAATCATAGTTCCTATAGAACTTGTTCATAGCAATGTCGAATAAAATTCGGCATTATATTATGTGCTATAATCAATGTCTACAGATTCCAAAGAAGCAAGGAATGGGTTTGAAATACTTTAAGAACAAGATACCAACTCAGTTTTTTACACAAAATGCAGCGTTATACCTGCAGTACATGTGCGGATCCGTTTAGCAGCAAAAACATTAAAGAGTAAGCAATTAATCAAGCGTATAGTCGCTTTTTCCTAGCGTGAAACCTCTTTATTATACCTTTATCCAAAATATACGTCGTTCTTTTGTCCTTTAATGTAAAGAACTGTTGTAGCGATACTCTGTAAGAATTGCAACTGGAGGCCAAATCTTCATTTTTTAAACATATTTTTCACTTTTTTTTTAAAATAGAGTCAAATAACCTTGATAAAAATTAACCGACAGACCATAATTACCCCAATGCAGACTAATTATTATCAGTCACAGTATCACACGCATAACATTTGTTGAAGCAGTATTTAAGTTAACTTTGATGATCGTCAGCGATTTCTAACTGGTATTCCGCAGGGTTCGATCTTTGGACCCATTATCGTTTAGTGTATTTATTAGCGACTTAGCTAAGGTAGTCCTTAATTCGTATATTCATACATGCGGAGGACGTTAAATTTATGTAACTAGGCCTGTTGATTCGCTGAGATTTCTGTTAAATATGGGCTTGGAACGAATCTTAGTATGAGTGACGAATAATGCGCTAAAGTTAAGTGAGATTTAATCCATGTAATTACACTTTCTCACATTCTAGTCTCATTAGCTTAAATTTTCTTATTATAAGATTGAATGGTCTTATTTTGAACTGCAAAACAACTGTGAGAAATTTACGGATTACGTTTAATAAAAAGATGAAATATGGTGATCGTTTTGTGACCCTCACTTTACGAAAATTGCGGCTCAATGTTGCATTTACTGGCTTCATTAGATTCGTTTTCAGTTTGTAACGACATGTATCTTAGTATCTCTCCTTACTTTTGGGTTGTTCTACCAACATTTATCCTCAGTTTAGAATTTTATAATTCCTCTACACATTAATCCGCATTCGGAAACCATTCTATCTTCATCGGACAATTTTTTCTGAACTCAAAAGGTTTGAGCTTATTACTACCACGCTTTAATATCTTAGTAGCTCAATGCTCCACTTTTGTTCGGGCTTTTGATTTATTGAATTTGCTCCCTTTGGCAGTACAGTGAGCCAACTTGGCTAGGGGTGGTTAGTTAAGTTCATTAACGAAATTCATTTCTTTGATTGCCTTTCTATCTCTATACCTTATTTCTTATTATCATTTTGTTTTATCTTTGTTTTTTTCATTAATTAACCTTCTAATTTTTTCTTGTAATTCTCTTCTATAGTACACAGTGAAAAATTATAGCTCTTGTCGCTTAGTCCACGTGTCCAGAATTATCAGCAACAAGACAGCTAAGTTTATTCTGGACGGAAGCCCAAAGTGTATAGCCATGTATGCGATGATTTGATGACACGAAAGACCTTCCTGAGTTGCATTTCGGTAACTGGCGAAAATGTGCTGGAGAGATATAGTTGCTAAAGTGATTAACACCCACCATACAAATGGTACCACAACTAGTGATGAAAACGATGTGTAACATTGATATAGACGTTAGTAGAATTCAGATGATAACAAAGATTACGCCACTTGTCCTGTAAGAAGGTTTTTCAGTATAAATACTCAACAAATGAAATACAAATTCACCAAATTAGACCAGCTTACGCTAGCAGACTAAAGACTATTGAATAATGACACGTGCCCAATATATTGCACGCTTCTGCGTATGTGACATCAAATTACATAAAATATAAATCAAAATCTCAAAACATTCCATATTTCCTGCTCTTTCATTTTTTTCAGTTTCCAGCCATGGGCACAACTCACTCAATATTCTCGAATTTGTACCATCACCCAACTAATTTATATTCGAAAATACTTTTCTTTGATCTCTCTGCGTCTAGGGGGTCGATGGTTATGTCTGTTGATGTATATCAACCTCATCCCACGGAAAAATATATATAGTTCTTTCGTTTTTTATATATACTTTTGAAAATGTCTTTTCCAGCTTTCAACCCCTGGGACTTTCCTTTCCACCTTACGACCTCAACGTTGTACTTCCACTACCCTTGCCCTACATACAATCTAAATAGAATACAAAATTTAAAATTTACACAACATCCCTTATTTTTTCGTGTTAGGTGAAATAAAATTTATTTTTACCCACCGTCATCATCTCTACTTCCAGTTCCATTCACTGTGTCAGCTTTACTGCACTAATTTGTATTTAACAGATTTTCTGATTTTCGATTCAAAGAATGAAATGAATGTTCTCTTCTGCAAGTTCTGTTCTTCAACAATGGCAGTACATCCAGGAAAAAAAACGGAGAAAATTGAACTTTATCCCGCCCCCTCGTTACTTCTCTTCATTTGTGTTGTTGCTATTTTATTTCTCGTTCCGTTTTTCCTTCCCTTTTTACTTGCTCTGTATATCAACCTTAATTCAACGACTGCCAATGTCGACACGCTCCTCATGTTTAATTTACAAGAAGACGAAATATCTTATAAGGACCTATGAGGAAAGAATATCAAGGAAAACGTGTGTCCCTGTGATTTTCCCTGGGATTTACTTTTTCGTTTTTTTGGCAGTCGTTCCTTTGCAAAGGCATGTTTATTTTTTTGTTGCTGTTATTATTATTTTTATTATATGCCCTTTTCTTTTTATTTGCCTTTTTTCCTGTCTGCAGGAATAATTTAGATTGAGCCCCTATATTTTGACCATTTCTCTATAAGGAACTGTTCGGGGAAATATTTCTACTTCGGTAAACATTATGCAAACTGATTGCCATCTGATCTAAAATTTTGCATTTTCTTCCTTGTACCTGGTGTTTGTTATTAATTATTGAATCTCGTCATAGGGGATCAAATGCCTACCGGGCCAAAAGGTTGTCTCATCAATTTTATTCGCAGAGTTCTCGGAAAATATTCTTTAGTCCGTAGTAAATTGTTACGTTTAACCAGTTCGCAACCGTTACGAACACCTGAGAATGTAAATGACACTACGTTTTGAATAATGCATCATGACTTTCTAAGTAAAGGTCAAAGCCAACCTAGAAGAGCATGGGCAGCTATCAAAGCTCTTATGAAACTCATTGTTACATCGTTGTCATCCTGCAAATTCGCACATAGTGATTTCTCCCTAAATAAGGAGATACTAGTCCTATGGGTTCAAGGTCACAGTAACAGGAAGAATCAGCCTCCTTTCCCTACGCAGATTGGGCCTACCAATCAACATCGTCAATTGTGAGACCTAACCCCAATAGTGAAAACGATCAAGCATTTGTCATTTTTGAGAACCGTGATCCCCTAATCTCTTAATGCTGACTATAAAAATGTGGAGAGGAGACGGAAACGGTTTTACATTTCTTTAAAAAAATATGAATACCTGGGACAAGATTTCCACAATAAATTGTATGAAGTAGGCGAAAGGGTTTGGGAGGGCTTCCTATGCTTTGCCAGATTGCCAGATATACTTCAATCTCCTCCATCACTCCACAAAACCTTCACAGTCGAATTTATTGAGGATGCGAGGTATAAGGATATAAGTTCTCCGGAGATTTTTCTCAGATCTCTACTTCAAAACATAAACTCTTAATTCCTACAGAGTTTACTTCTTACAAAATTTAAACGAGATCCTCAGGAATTGTAAAATTGATATACTCTTGACAAGGGGAGTCCCATATCCAGGGGCAATATTGCAATATTGCATATCTCCAGGGGCAATATTGCTGTAGTACCATCTTCGACACAACTGCGAATCTTTAGTTTAAGCGAGTTCAGAAACTGCTTCGAAATTTCAGTGGCATTATATACAAGCTTCAGCAAGCCAGTTAAACATAATGGTAACGCCCCATATAATTACCAAAGGACTTCTTATC
>QYTT01080447.1:6955-19063 GCA_006980735.1 Dasypogon diadema | reverse complement strand
CTGATATAATGTTGTCGGTCTGAGAGTGGATGATGTATGGCAACAACTCGAGAATGCTCCCATTGAAAAGAAGTTTTTGATAGAGTTTTTGCGATTTTTTGGTAACTTCACCGACATTTTGTAAAGATGTTTTTGGGTTGTTATTCTCGAGATGTGGCTGCTACTGACGTGTAGGGTGTACTTCGTCAAAATCGTTAACACAAATGTGATTTTATGGATGTCAGATAGTTTTATCGGTAGTTTGCTGTCGAGACAGAGTAATGGATGCGTTCCGTGTTTATTCTCATCTCTTGCCTTGAAAAATCTTGTTCGTCACTGACACCAACATTAAATGAATGGAAGGGACAAAACTGCAAGCGATAAAAAGTTGACCTAAATTGTTTATCTTCTGTGAAGTGAGTAATAGAAAATTCTTATTCACATATCCTTCGGCTTACTTGAGTTTTTTAGAACAATACAGATACCACTTGAGAATCTGTTGTTTGGCTATCGAATCCGAACCCTCTAAAATCCCACCAAGGACGAAAAAATTTCGTCCTCAGACCAGACACACGGTCCTGACCAGACCAGACACACGGTCACTAAAAAACTGACAAGTTACGAAAGGAGTCGGAGGAAAGCGTTAAATTGCAAACTTCGAACTTCGAGAACTGGCAAGGCTATCAGAAGCCCTGAATATTTGTTTCATCGAGAGGAATCTTCAGGGAGATAAAAGCGAACGTTATGAGCTTCTAATTTCGACACGTTTAAAATCACCGATGATCCTCTGATTTTATCATCATCAGCATCAATCGGTAGCCACCCTTTTAAGGTCTTAGCTGGTTCTAACACCGTATTTCCCCAGAACTTGCAATTTTGAGGACATTCTCGCTAAGTACGTCGGTCACATTGTGAAAACATCGTATATGGGGTTTTCGACGTTTCCGATATTTCCGGTTACTTAGGGGCAACTTTCGTTAGGTTTGGTGCCGGTTTTTAAGCTTCTCATTTTTGGCCTCTGAGTTGCATCTATACTGGTTTATTGCATCCTATACAAAGAAATCCAAGAAGTTAGTCATACTACGCTCACACGGGACATTCAAGGCTTGCCTTGTTCTCTTGGATGATGAGAATGATCTTCATCTGCAAACATGCGAAGTAATCGAAAAGTTTAAGATGTTACAGTCTGGCATCAACATTGCAGATGATACCGACATATGACAAAAGCCTTCCAAAAGCAACATATACTGTGACTGAACTTACTGATTTTTATAAATTTCGGAGCACTATAAAGTGGCATTAGCGACTACTTATGTTTAAATCATTGATAGTAGAAAAATGCTGAAACGTGAAGCAGACCAGAGGTGCATCTCCCCAGGCTTACAGATTCTTCCGTGGATATAAAAATATCGCCTGATTCTTTATGTGAGAGTGATCCTTCACTGATAACAGTCTTCTGAAACCTTTCAGTTAACCTGACCCTCTTGCTCCTGTGCTTCAGCATCTTGAGTCTCCTAATCTCTATTATATGATTCAAGATTTTCTTATGACCATACTTAGTCCCAGACGAGCATCATGTACTGTTTCACTGCATCCTGCATCCCTTCAGTGCATTCTTTTTCACAAACAGACCCAACGGTGGCAGCCCAAGAGAGTTTCTGACTCAAGTGTGGGTATGGTGCGAAAAGGACCCCTAGTCCCTGCATGTCGTCCTTTGTAATCTGTCCATTTGTCAACTAACCTGGCATAGCTGGGGCACTAGACTACCTCAGCAAATATTAGAGTAGGTCTGATCACCATTGTATGTAAGTAGTGTGCTGTTTAGTACACTCTACATATTTGGCCCTTCTATAAATGTTGATAACAGATCCAAAAAGGGTACTTTGCGTTCGAAGATTATAGATACCTGTTTTCTTGAATATTTTTAGAAGAACTTATAAGCAGGCAGGTCCTTGAAGTCTTTTGAGTTCCTAATACAAAAAATCTGACAGACTTAGAGGGTAGGCAGAAATGTGGAAAGACTCCTTATACTATGTTTTGATGATATGAAGGGAGATTTTTATATGTTAAATGTTGTTAACCTGTCCTGGGGAACAGCTGTAGGATTGGTTAAGGTCTTATGGAGTTCGCCATAGAAGAGGTGATGATGGCCTTTAGTTTCGATGAGAAAGAAGAGCCAGGAACTTCGGTGAATTTCTTATGGATTACCTGCTTTTGCTTGAATGGATTGGGTCCTAATCTCACTCACGAGTTCCAACCCCATGTCCCCTTATAGTAAGACATGGATTTTCTCAATAATTTCGGAGCTCCTGCTCCCTGAGAGCCTTTCACAACATTAATCGCTCTATAATTTACATTTCATCCTTAACAATTTCATCATAAAGTATACCCAACCTTTGCAAAATGTACTAGATATTTCTCTTGGCAACACTTGACTTGTTTAAATTAAAATAGAAACGTATAATCACTGTAATCCTTTTAATAGTTTATGTACACGTGTCTTACCTCAATTACATCGCGACAAATATATCCCGTGAATAATTACTTTGTCCCACTAAGCTCAGCTATCCATCTTTCACTGAAATATTGTCCTATCGTTCTTGTATTCGCCCACTATCATAATTAATGTCAACACTAATTGCACGGTCGTTAATTTCGTTTCGGTGTGTTTGTATTTATGAGTGCGACTTTTGGGCGCATTGTTTTGTCGCATTTTCTCATTGGTAAGTGCCGCCTTTTGGGGGGGGTTGAAAATTTCTGGCATAGAACAAACCTTTGTGAGTGAAACATATGGTCTTTATATTGCCTCGAAACTGGGAGCCTTGTCGGTGTATTTGAGTAATAATTAAGCACCAATTTTTTGCCATGGGGATGGGTGGTGAATTGATGGATTTAATTACCACAAAATTTCGTAAGGTTGTGATGAATGACGTCGCTAAGATAGAGCTCACTTGACTGTGAAGATTAATCTTACTTTGTCGTACTCACAGTATCACTACTACTGCCAAGTTTCAGATTTATGGGTATAGTTCCAGAAATAAGGGCTGGAATTTGTGTTTGTTATAAACATCTGCAATAAATTTTGCATTTGGAGTGCTATTTAGAGATGATTTGCTTGATAGTGCTCACTACTGCTTGTAAGTTATAACAGCATAGAACTCATAGAATTGTGATCACTACACAGTTTGAACTTAAGATTCGACTACCATAGTTTTTCAGGTAGATATTAAACCTCCAGATACCTTACCTGGGCAAATTTAACAATCTTCACGATATCGAAGCAGCTAGAGTTTATCCCAAATGGCTTTATTATGATTTTATTCCAATAACTTCTTTCCAACATCACTACCATAATTAATGGACAATGCCTTTTCGAAAAGCATGCGATCCGTATGAGTATTCCCGCTAATACCTTCTGTAGGTGGTACAAAAATGAAGAGAAGATTGAAAGCTTTTCCCAAAAAGAGCTTGAAGGTCCTACCTTCTTCGATAAACTAAAAGTAGTCGCAAATGTAGAACTTAGTCTACTATGGAGATTCTAGCTACGACGATTCTCTCGCCTATTTTTTTGTTGACGATATTGCCCCGTGCTGCACGTAGCACAACTTAGGTGGGGGAAATTCCGGTGAAGAGGAGGTTGAGAATCATTTACGACCTGACAATTGTTTCAAATTAATCCACAATTTTTGCAATTTTTCACAACTCTCATCAGAAGACTGCCTCAAATAAATCAGATTCAATGTTATAGGATTTCCTGTAGGCTTTTAAAGTTCGACTTTTGGGACCATATATGCCTGGTCTGACTCGCTTTTCAGTCTTAAACCGATCCGTATACCATGCCATCACACCTTGTGAGAAGGATGGTTTTCTGCAACGGAACTGTTGGCGGTTTCTAAGAACTACTTCGACAGGCTGTTCAAAGTCCTGCTTGATTCTGGTTGCAAGTATATCAAAAGTTTTGGTCCCTTGAACAAGTTTTACCTTATTAAGAATACTAAGACAGCCGAACAAGTCTCCTGGCTTAAATGATTTATATCTTTACAACCTGATAGCACTTGCTAGAGCTGCTCATTTCGCTTCCAGTTGAAGCGGCAAAAGGCACAGCAGAACTTCTTAGACTGCGGTAGGGAGTGCCCTCATAGCTTCGGTAATAATTATATAGGCCATTCGTTGCATTTGCGCAATGGAGAGTAAGTTAAAGTCACCTCAACGAATTCTTCGACGTGAGAGAACAGTTTCCCTTAATTATCCAAAAATAATAATAAGACTTGGAGATGGTGCGGTCTTCCAGAATAGATTCATCAATGATGGTGAGAGTAGGTCACAGTTCACGAGATATAGTCGCTAGGAATAAATCCCCAGAAACAAAAACGTTAGCCTCGATTTCACAGCAATATCAATATTTTTTATAGCAGGGTAGCACGGTATAGACTAAAAACCTAAATCGGCTAGCTTGGCAGAAGGTCGACATTGACACAAATCGTAAAATTTTTATCGGGTACATCTTGAGCGAATGTTGTCATTGACTTTACAGAATGTTTCCACTGACCGATAGAAGTAGCTTCATTTGGGTTCATCCGAACTAGTAATGAATGGCTGAGAAAATATACCCTACATGTGTAAAGCAATAACAGATATGCTTTTGAAGAACTAGACCGTGATCCAAAGTTATTTCCTCGAATATCCTCTGTACTTGGTGAAATTATCCAGAAAAATCCAGAGTTAACCGCAGTGAAAACCGAAGGAACTAAGATGATATGATCCTCTAAGAAAAATCTTGCTAAGAAAAATTGTTAAGAGGTGTTAAGCTTTCCGATTTAGAAAAGCCCTAGGATTACTTTCTAAACAGAAGAATCAGCTGATCCAATCCGTACCAAACCAGCTTATGGAAGTTGGCTTGCACTTTTCGTCTTATTTCCACTCACAAAAAGATTGAGTTAAAAAGGACTGGATGCCTATAATAAAATGTAGTCCACAGTTCTTAAAATTAAGCTATATCTACCCGGAAGCGAAGATTCTACTGCTCCATTACATCTGTGCAAGTTGAAATACGTGGTTTCCTAATTTTTCTTATTTTCCGTCTTCAGTTATCGAATACTTATGCTTACACATCGAACGAAAGAAAATCAAGGAAAACAAACAGCACAGCCTAATGCCTAAGTAACCCGAGCAAAAAAAGGAATTAAATTATTTATGAGCCTCCCAGAGGAAATAGATGCAACCTATTTCCTATTTTCATGTAGTGAACGAAAAGCTTCTGACATGGACTGGTTTTTCCATTAGTCAGCTACTTGCTCCCAGGAGAAAGGCTGCCAGCCACTCTAAGCAGGTACAACTTCTTCCTAGCAGTAATCACCTGCCATGGCGATTACATTGTATCTCTACCATTGACCCAGAAAGGCAGTTGCTTGTCATAATTAAATCAACAAGAGATCGTCAAGTTCAGGTTAATAACGGGCGACGTTTGATAGTGTTCACAACCACACTGCGGCGTTGAGCTGATCCGGCTCCCAGTGCCCAGCGGAAGGAGCGTACCCAAAATACCGAGGAGCTTAGAAGTAATTAACTTAGCGCATGTGATTTTCAGCTGGGACGGGGACCGACAAAGTGCCGCAAAAAAGGTAGGCACCACCGAGCACATGTTAATCGGTCCGCTTAAATCTAAATGGGAATTTGATTGACATGTTGGTCTGGGACCCGTGGACTGGTGGTCAGGTGGTTACCCATTGCTGCACAGGTTTCTCCCACATGTTGAACGTTTCGTGCAAGTCACTCGTGGTTGGGAAATTACATTTCTTCACAAAAATTGACTCTATTCTTTCGTATCAGTCCGGAAGGTAAGGACGGAGGGGTGGCTCGATGTTATACTCTGGCCAGGCATAAATATCACAGTGATAACCCGTAATTATGATCGCGTTCAACGTAAATTGCTGATTTTCATATAGGTCCAACTAGAAGACCATTGTTTACACTATAGGAGATCTGGACTGGACAGTGCCGCCCTTCCAAAATGCTGTTGTGGTTCTGACAACAGAAACCACTGGCGACCAGACCAATTGTGCCCGGTCATCTTCGGTAATTATGTTTAAATTGACCTGAAGACAGGGTCACTAGAAATTATTGAGCATATTAATTCGATTTTTGTTGGCTCCCTATACCCATTCCCCTCGCCGGACTGATAAAGAGAAGCCACCGGCAAAGATGGTCGACCCATGACGCTCCTTATTAAGACCAAATAAACTGTAGGGGGTCCTTTAATCTGGGACTGGAAACTGTTTCTTGTTGGTTTTTTTCCGTGTGCCCATGTGAGGAGAACACCTCTGGATGCATGTTCATGTTTGAACGTTTTTTCATGGTAAATTAGAGGGCAGGTAATTTCCTTCCAATCAGCCCAAGTGGGACCTGGTAGAAAACTATTATGCTTGTCTGGGGAATTCGCTTCGAATGCTGCGCTATGTCTGGGTGGAGTTGAGCTCAACTCTTTGATCAAATTTGCCCCCGACTGTGCTGTGCGAAATTTTTGATAGGCGAAAAGTTTTTATGATTTTTGTAATTTTTATGCATTCGTTCTGCATACGAAATAATTTTGGTTTATAATGAAAGTGAAAAATCGAAGTCTGATTTGATTTTCAACACGTTATTTTCCTTTTATAGTGGAAGGACAGAGACGAATTTTTGTTAGAAGTTTTAAGAAATAACAAAGTCCTTTCTGCTGCCTGGGACCAAGGTCATTGTGACTACATTCTCAGAGATACTGTGAACTAGATGAGACCTAAATTCGTTGCACGAATCATTACTTCCTAAAAAGATTTTTACGTTCTTGCTGCCATCTATAAGGGCGCACTCTGTCCACTGTTATTGCGGTCATAGCATGACTTTTATGGTACACAAGTAATTTCATACCTTATACCACGTAGTGGTGAAGGCATGTGGGTACTTTCATGTCGGAGAGTATAGCTCACCTTGTACCACAGGAGGAGAGAAAATCAACTATGACGAAGGAATCTGGGGTGGGAGAAGGAAAAAAACAGATAATCTAAATAAAAATGGATGAGATTTGGTAGATGTGGATGGTCAGGTAGGCATACCTGCCCAGTGCGTTGGTAGAACTGTATCCACTCACAAAGGACTGGAGTCCCTAAAGACCAACGGGAGGTTACCAAAAATTCTACAATAAGAAGGTAGACACGAGACAAACGCAAAACATCTAGCGTTCAAGAATGTAAATTCACTTTGCACATTGGATTTATCATTGATAAAATTTTCAAGGAGAAGAAAAAGCAGGTCTTTTTGTAAAGTGGATGACCTGTGCTTTAAACCAGATCTTGAATCGCTAGGAAGGCAAAATAAACCGGGAAACAACCTGATAATGTCCGCGGTGAACTCTTGTTTTCTTCAAAAGAAAGCAAATGGAACACATAAGTAGTAATGGATTTGCTATATTATATATATATATATATTTTTTTTTGGCGGAAGGGGGGAATGCATTACGCACCCTAGGGGGACTAGCCTCCCGTGTGCCGGACTCCCCACGATCCGGGTCTACCGGCTAAACCCCCCCTCCCTGTCCTCTGGACCACTACCCCGGAACCGTCGTTAGACATTACTTCAGGGTAGCGGCCCCCTGTCTAGGCTCTCCGAGCCCTCCCATCCCATCTATGCTATATTATATTGGAATTACTGCCTATTGAACATGAACCGGAAGCCAGCAACCCAAATTGTTGGATGGTATGCGGATCTCGAAAGCTGACAATTCCACAGTAAACCCTGTAAAGCCCAAACAAAGAAGACTGGATCAGCCGGAGAAGTAACTCTTTCGAAAAGAAGGCAGGATAAATAAAATTCTCAGGGTACTTAGAACAGATCGCCAAGAAGATCACGGAAATTTAATTGGGAGTGGCAACTGTGGTCCTAGCGTGCCTAGAGGTAAAATTGTGGAAGAGAAATAAACCCCCCTGTGAAGCCTCTTGAATGTGGCGCTCAATGCTAATATGAAGTTCTGAGGAGAAAGCAATCTGTAAGGGCTCCGAATAGGTTTTTTCAGAAACACTATGTCAAAACACAAAGAATCAACCTGCAAGTGTTAGGTACCGATGACCTACTATAGCCTTGTGTTGAAACGTGCTCCAGTGAGCACATTTTTGCCTGCTTGAAAAAGTATGACCAACTTATGGGAGCTCTACAACTTTCCTTTTTAATCTAAAGATCGACTGCGACATTTTCGAAAAGAGTACTCCACCGAGGGTGTGGCGACGGATGTTATTGTAGGAAGGTAAGTCGTAATTTTTACATACCGTATGCGAAAGAAAAAAAGAGGAGCGTAAACTCCTGGAGTCAATTAAATATAGCACCATCATGATAGTTAGATGAAAGATAATACATAGACGAAGAGGAATGTAAGAGCTAGTAGATATTGTGGCTATCTAAGAACCGTGAAAACTGAATTACTCCACTATTGAAAGGAGTCCTGTAGGTATCACCATCGAAAAGGTAAAAATAGGCCTGAATTGTGGCTAAAAATGGATTAAATTTATTTATAATTCCATAGGTTACTTCTAATGACACGTATAGCTTGCTCCTGCATGAAGGATCGGAGGAAAGGAAGTAAGAAATAGTGTTTTGTCAGGCTTTGTTGCCAACCCTTCATTTCAACTGCCTGAAATGGAGAGGATTTTGGAATAAACGTTTGTACCTTCTTTGCTGCTTTGCACTTGATTAATTAAGCCATCAGTTTATTTCTTCACATTATTAAAGAAATATTTTAAATTAAAATGATTTATTTTAAAGCGCAAAGCAGTAAAGAAGGGACAAACACTTACCTCACAAAGACTTCGAGTTTTTGGTGCGAGCATACTTTGCTATGATCAACTATAGAGTAACAATTTTTCCATTTTGTATAGGAGTACCGCAAGGTGCAATAATGGGCCGACTCTTATTTTTATTTTTTTGTTCGTTTTATTAAATTTTATGGGTATATTAACCGGTTGTTAGCCACCCTGTACATTGTAAAATCTGACTTTTTATAAGGTAAGAAAATGAAGTTGATCGTAATACTAATTTTTCTGAATATTTTTCATTTTCTTAAAATTTTGTGAAACTACTTCGAATGGAAATGCAACTGCCTCGAAATTTTGTTACTAATTTAACCGTTACAATTGCTTTCCAAAGGTCACAATGGGTATAATGAAACGATATAAGACTATCGCTGTATTACCGGAATTCAAATAATTTATCTTCCGACAAACAGAACTTCCATCTAGAAACATCAAACGACAAATGACACCTTTTAGGAACTGCACAGAGAAAAAAAACACCCTGACAATACCATTTTACCGGTGACTGATATCACTATCGCTGTCTCCGAATGCACCATCATCCATCAATTGAAGTTGTTTACCATTCTCTCCGGTGAGCAGTCCATTCATTTTTCTTCCGTGTTCGTTATTTCTTATCGTCTCTTCTTATCGAATCAACGCATTTTCTCAAGGTGTCGCAATGACAGCATCAGTGGCCTTTGTCTTTTTATTTAATTTTTTTTTTCTTTCCTCAAATAGTGCTATAAACCACTGTCACCAGCAGCCAACTTCTCATCAGTTCTCTTTTGTTCATGTCAACTAACGACTCTGGGGTCTTTCAACGCTGGTCGTTTAGAGATTGTTTTAAATTTAGGTGGGGGGTGGGGGCGAGCAATTTCAGTTGATAGCGGTTGAGTTCTGAGATCGTCTCCATCAGAATGAGATGTTGTGTTTAAAATTGAGGCCTAATTAGCGGGTTATAGGGCCATTTACTCGGCGGCCCAAGTTTTCGCCTTTATTGCACTTAACTTGTTCCGATTATTTGTCTGCACGCGATTTATTTTTCTCCAGTCTGCAAGGGTTTCGCTTTGTTTACCACAAACTGCTTATTAATTGGGGTAGAAACGCAACGTGCCATTATGCTAATTTTGTGGGTAATTATTTGCAAAATTAATGGTGGGGTACACGTTTTTTTTTGTTGGCCAAACAAATTGTGTAGAAAATGTGAAGAATTGCTCCCTTCGCTTGGGTAGAGATGAGTGGAATGCAATTCATCGGCATCCAAATGGGTATCCTGAAGACTTGGTTGAGTAATTGAAAGGGAATTCTTCTCAACACACCCTCCTAACCCTTATTAAGAAGTTTCCACACTCCTCAGTGATGTTAATTGAATCTTTCTTTCACATGAACTCAGCTCTTAAAAAGTAATCTATTTCGTCATATGGATCCTTTTACCCATATCTGAGTAACATTAAGTGGTTGCGACACACTAAGAAGACATCGCGAAAGAAAAGTGATTTCACTTTAAGTGGATATGAGGCTCCTTTCGACAACGGCACCAGACCTTCGTGCGGAACCATCCGTTTTTACACGAACAGCATCTTCTCATACGGGAGCATCCTTAAATTCTTCTTAATTTGCCTTAATGACAACTCAAGTGTTAGGAGAGACATCAGTGGCTGTCTTTAAGATTTTTGTTTGACAAAAAATCCCCTCAAAGTTGAGTGAGTGATTTAAGCAGGTGGAAAGTCACGTTGATGGTTTTCAACTCTTTCACTAAAGTAAATATTGATGCGACCAGAAGTGCTATGGTTACGATCCGTAACAGCTGAATTTATTTTTTACAAGTGCTATGAGTTTTGTTATTAGATAGTGTTCGGTTTTTGTGTACATAGATACTTATGAGCATGTAACATGTGTGCAGTCATGCCACACGCTTCAGCGACTTGACCAAAAAACTACACTTGATGGAAGTTGCTCACAATACAGAGTGCTTAGTACTTTTAAGATTTTAATTGGGTTTCAATGTTTGTATTGCGTCATATGGAAATTAGATGACTCGGTAATCCTAATCAACAGTAAATTTGGACTACACAACGGATGAAGAAAAATAGAATGATTGCTAAAGCACAAGCTTAAGGTAGTGCGGTCAGTGCTTCCTTGCAGACTTTCAATTATTCCATGGAGTTGGCAGTATTGCTATAGCTTATATGCTCAACGTTGACATAAGATATTCAGAACCTGGATAGCTATGCTGCAATCCAGGAGGAACTTCGCAATCGACTCTCTGATAACATAGAAATCATCGTTTTCTGCACTTCACTTGCTATCACGTTTCTTTTTGCATTGAGAGATCCTCATCTAGAGGTGAAAGTTCAGAACAGTTGATTGCAGCGAGCTTTTACTACGCACTATAAGATGGCAAGAGCCAATCACATGTATCATCGTTTTCGTCGGAACGGAAAAAAGCTCCATGTTTTAGTTGTTGCTTTACAAAAACAAACGAAGGGATCTCCAAAGCTTTTCCGTTTCGACAGATACAATGATACAGCTAAATGGAAGGTGGGAATGCTAATAAATCAATGCTGAAATTCTTGAAGACGAGGTACTAGGGTGACATTAAGGCACAAAGTAACAACTTTTTGACTATCTTTCTGCATAGAGCAATCACCAAATATAAATACCCTTCTGTATAGAGAAACAGTCAAAAAGCTTTTGCTTTGGGTGCCCCTAATATAACCCTAATACCTCGTGTCTTTTTTGAAGTCAGCTTCAATTTAGCAGCGTTCCTTCCTAACCTCGACCTCTGCCATCTTAGCGAGCTTTAAAAGCTAGCTGCAGTCGCCTGTTCTGAATTTCCACTTCTAGATGATTGTTTCTGTATGTTTTCTTTATGGAACTGGATTTATAGTTGAATGGTAAGTTGTATATCAGCAATAAGAAAAGTATAGGACCCAAGATGGAACCTTGAGGTATGCCACTGTAAATTAAAAGAGTACCACAAGATTTCGGCAAAAAATTTTTGATGTCGATTAGGAGAAAAAGTCAACTCCAGAAAAATTGAACTTCTAGCCAAATTTCTTCAATAGAAGATTTTCTTTACGGTGACGTTAAAACTTAGCTGATGCCCTATGATGTTATGCACAGCTTTGGTAGGAACGAAAATAGGGATGTGGAAGAAAAGGAAATTTTCTCATAGATTATGGAAAGTCCTGAATAGAGCTGTTCCACAACTGTACTTTGGGATAGAATCCTGATTAAAATAAAAACATTTTCGGCAATATACGTAGAAAATTGTTAGTGCATTATCTTTTCGAATACTTTTGAGAGAAAA
>QYTT01080444.1:0-10889 GCA_006980735.1 Dasypogon diadema | reverse complement strand
CTTTATCATTTGCTTTCCGTCAAAGGCTCAGAAGTTACTTCGTTTCAGTTTCTCAAACTTCATCAGAATGTTCCCTTTAGCACTTACAAAGAAGCTGCCTGTGCTAGAGGCCTCATTAATGATTCCTTAGAATGGACGAACTGCCTACGAGAATCCTCGGAGTTTATGCTTCCTCATTCACTTCGTACTCTTTTCGTTACCATTATTTGCTTTTGTAATCCTGTTGATCCTTTCGGATTATTTAAACAGTATAAGCAAAATTTCATCGAAGATTACTTGCATAGACGCCTCTCCGAAGACATCGCCCTTCACGAATTTGCTCAGTTCTTCCAGAATCAATGCCGTCAACTTGAATCGGATTTCTTCACCATTGCACCTGCTTTCCAATCTTATGTTCTCACATCTGCCCTATCTAATCCTCCTCCACAACTTACTTCCTCGATTAATTCTGGTCTTTGGGGTTCTTTAAATGGGAAGTTTTGGCAAGCAAAAAGCTAATGATGTTGAATAGTGTGAAGACCGGTGGCTTACGGCATACCAGGTAGCGTTAGGCGACAGTTGAACAGGCTATTAAGGATAGCGTTCATCGGGATTTCGGGCGCCTTATGCACCACCTCCACAGCTGCGCTAGAAACTCTTTTGAGACTGACACCACTGAATCCGTTTATGAAGAAAATGACAGTGTGGGCGACACCCAGAATACAGAGGGTCAGTACACGGTACTCGTCAGGGAGTGAGTATGGGGATAGGAAAGTCTTGGATTAGGTAAAACGGATCAGACAGACAGGGTCTGGATAATCGAAAGGTTTCACAAGACTCTTATCAATTGCCCGATCACTCCCACAAAAGGGATCGAGGAATATTTTCATATTTACCGATGTACCTATGATTGGCGCAAGTGCAGCAATCTTCTCTGAAAACTTAAATCTATCCTGCTATGTTAGACTCGTAAGATACACCTCGGCATGTCGGGCAGAAATGCTGACTTTGGCTCGTACCTTGGATTACTTGAAGAAAGGGGGCTCAGGTGTGAAGAGGAAGTGAACGAGACTCTACAGTGTGTGGAATCAAGTACAGAATTAGGTTTACTTATTTTGAGCCTTCATTCCATTACCTGAGTGAGAGCTGGTGAATGAATCTAATGAAAGCTGACTGACAGACTTAACACTTCTGAACTTTGTTAATGATATGATTTCAATAAATGCAAATTCATTGCTTAAAATGCAAAAACAAATGACTCTTACCTAATGAGTTCAACAAGTTCATTAACTCATGTCGAAAGCGAGAAAATTTCATTCACCTGGTCGTGAAATGCGATTGAAGGGATTTATTTTATGTGTGACATGGGCTAATGAACTTGGAAATATGTTTACTTGCTAGAATAAAATTCAGGTATGAACAGGTGCAATTCTCATTGCACTGCAGTCAAGTGAATTCATCCCTATGGAATGTGTACAAAAACTCAATGGATGTGCCTCAGAAAATGTTGGCTTAGGGGACACGTAAGGATTGAAGGGAGGCATGGTGAAGGTTCTAATCGAGAAGTGGGTCACAAAAGATCACAAAAATCAGTGGGAAATTATTATAACTTGCCGACAGGCTATAAGAAAGAAATTAGGCTGTCCTGTGGAATGACGTAGCGAAAAACATTGATGTGGTTAGTTTCTTTGACTACTGGACACGGCAGCTTTGGATATCACCTCAAAAGGATAGGTATGCTAAAAGATGATACAAGCAGACTTTGCTTGGAGGAAGCTGAGATGACAAAGCAAAATACAATAACAAGAGACGTCGAAGTCGGGGGATACTCTGACACAGACTAGCTAAGACGACTCTTGGCAGGGAGACAAAAAGGATTCGAAGGCAGAGGTCTGCTTCGAAAGATGTTATATAATACAGCTTTCAAAATTTTAGAAAATGCGACGAATCCCAGTATAGTGCATCATTATTGGGCATTTCCTGCTTCTTCCTCCCGCCTCGCCTCCGCGACCTTTTCGCCATCTTTAAATTGATTACAACATACAAAACCAGGTAATTTGAAGAAATCCACTTTGCTCCCACCTGGAATATGTGCACACGCTGACAAGGGCCACACTTTGATAAGAAAAGTAATTTCGTCACCGCCGTATGCCTAGAATTCGAGACTACCTGCCTTGAAAGAAGGATAAATTATAAATGAGGTAAAATCTTCTTAACAATAAGGCTTAAAACTTTCATGTGAGAAAGAAGGCGGTGTGCGAAATGCCTACATGTGCTGTGTGACCAAATAAAAGAGGAATAAACCCAATGCGTGAAATAGGGGAGGCTTACTGGCGCTAACTCCATACAAAAGCCAACAAGTAACCCCAGCACAAAGAACTTATTTTATTTTTTTCTATTTTCTATTTCTATTTTTCTATTATCGTTTTTTCAGCTGGCCTATCTAACAGAGCCACCTTCGCTTTTGTGTTTCTTGGGGCTCACACTGGAGAAAGAGAACGAAATGAATGGTATGGGGCACTACAACACTCCCATTCTGCTCTTCAACTTCTCTAGAAGACTACAGTCGATAGTCCTTCTGTTGTTAGAGTAAATATTTCGACCGCAAAGAGAAAATATGAAGAGCCATTTGTAATACGTCAATTATGGACGTGCCTGAAATAAAAATAGCTCGCATTACAGCAACGGAAACAGGAGGCATAAAAACATGTGTGTTATTTAGTTCGCTTCGACTTCCACTCATCCACGGTAATCACTCACTAACAGGATCATGAGAGCGCTTTGTAGCAATCTAGATTGTGTCGACTTTCGTGAGAGTAATTGTTTCCATATTGTGACTGAAAAGTGGCCTGACTGAAGGATAATCAGTTAAAATGGGCACTGATGAGTGTGAAGTCGACCCACATCCTTTCGCAGGACGAGCCCCAGTCCATCATCTGCCTCCTCCGCAACTACTCTGTAATTAACATAACTTCAAGACCTGACTCAAAGAAGAATCTCATTTGAAAGCGTGACGGCCTGTAATCTTTGAATTTACATTATTTCGCAATGTTTGCTCTTCGGGGATAAAGGTGCAAGGACACCAGCCCACCCATTAATTATTCGTAATAGTTTTATTATCTAACGCCCCAGAGGAATTTCGACCCGCCAAGAAGGGAGATTTTGTCAATCATTTAAAATAATTGACACAGCTATTTACAGTTGTGGGCGGATATCTTTGGCTACTGCGATAGCTGCGATGCTGTTGGCAGGACTAAGCAACACTTAATAAAGAGATTTAACCGAACGAGATAGACCACATTCGGGCAGCATTAGGAGCTCGACTACAATTTAATCAACACCTTGGGGTTTTACAGCCCTTCACAGGGGATAAGATCCTACCCTCGCCCTCGGTTTGTTTGCTTAGGATTACCTGGGATAATTATGAAGGCAAAGCTTATAAATGCAGACATAAGACTCGTTCAGTACAGTGGATGGAAAATATGAGAAAAGTACCTGACGAGAGATGGAAGGCCCAGTTTTCAATTACAACCACTATATCCACTCCAAATCTCATCACACACGTGTGAAAAAGCATTTCAATAAAAGCCATAGGCTGAAGGTCGCGGACAGGCTCCATTATTTGGAATGTTCGGCAAACAGCAAATTACGTGCCGTACGTGCTTAGCTAAATTGCTTCCATTTGAAATATTATTTCAAAGACATTTTCTCTTAATATTATTCCTCCCTGAGGATAATTTATTTTCGAGCAGGGACAGTGTGTGTTCAATCAGAGGTGTGAGGGCGGGTCAAGCGATGACGCAGAGTACAACTAGTCAACTTTAATGAGCTGGGGACTCTTCCCCTTGTGTGCAAGTCGAAATTATCCCACTTTTCAGAAAGTTTCTCGACGCGTTCCGAAGGAAATTAACTTCATGCACAGAGTAGACGTAGACGGGCAGCAAAAAGGATCGGCATTTGTATTTTAAGTGCTAACTAGGAGGGAATAATTGAAGTGGAAACGCCAACGTTTTTCAGCTTTTTCCTTTTTACCGCTTCTCGCTTCTCCATGCCCAAAGCCAAAGTTCTCCTGGAAGGGAGGGACAGGAAGTAGTCTTAGAATAATGTTAAAAGGGCCTTACTGCCCACGCCCCCGTCCCTTCCAGCAACAAGGGGAGATAAATGAGGTGAGATTAGGTTAGGACTGCTTTCAAATACTTCCCAAACAACTCTACAACTCTACTTTAGAGATTATACCGCATCCTTTTAAATTGTAAAAGTGCTAAATTCAAAATGGCAGGCAATTCCTACAGTCCAACAGAGGTGTCTTGGGGTGTCTAGTACCAGCCGAAAACCACGTTAGGAGGGTAAACTTCATCCTTTGCAGAGAAACTTGGTGGGACGAAAGGTACATAAGGAAACGTTTGTCAAGGAATTTGCGCTCGTCGGCCCTAGTTTTTTGAATGGTGGTGGGATGAAATAAGCTTCCAAGCCCCACACTAAATTGCTGCAAAATGCCTTCGCTTCGCGGGATTAATTTACCGAAAGGCAATCAACTGCTCTCCTCGTCTCACGGGAATGTCTTATAAAAAACATTTTATCTCTTGGGAAGTGACTCTTAACCTTGCCCATGACTCTAATTCGTAAATTCGTATTTGATTAAAAGGCAATTGTTTCTCCCCGATCTATTTCATATTTTAATCCGACCGTTTCAGCATCAGCACAGGGCGGTCCGGGACCTAGCAAGAGGTCTACTTGCAGATCCGGAGAATCTGATTTTGTACATTTTGTATGAAATTCCAAACGAGCGTTTTTTAAAAGTTTGTGCAAATACCAAGAGCCCTTCGACTGTCCGCAATTGGTGGAAAATAGTTTCCGAAGAGATTGGAAACATCAGTGACACATTACAAGCTTTTCCTAGCCTAGCCACGCCATGACGAAAACTCAATTATTTCGAACACCCCTTCATCCCTTCGATTGTCGATTGTGTGTTATCCTTATTCCCAATATATCTTTGGGACGTTCTTCCGTGGACGAGTAGGCAAGCGAACAGAAAAGTCAAATATCGGTGAAAATTTTGGGACATATATTACGGCATCAACTTATGTTCATTCGATAGGATCTGCAGTGAACGAAATCCACCTGCCTGGGACACCGAGTTCATTAAACTCTGTGTGGAATTTAAACTCTTCGTCAAAGTGGAACAAATTATAATTTCTGTTGAGAATTCCTCATGCGCGTGGGTGGTGTATAAGGCAATGGGAAGAAACACGTCTAACAGATGTGGTATCCTGGTATTTGCTCTTGTTACATTACGGCAAATGCCTTATATGTGGGCTGCGAATTCCCCCTCCTCTTGCAGCATCCCAAGTGAACCCACCTTCTGCTTCTTTTCTTAATCGAAAAGAAAAAATTCCCTCTTCCCCGTCTCGCTGGGGATATATAAAAGAGCACTGAAGTACGGAAAGCTCTATACAAACCACAGGGCGGCGGAGCGAAATATGCAAGAAATTTCCGTACCAGGATGGAACCGTATAAGCGCGTATTTAGACGCTTAAATCTGAATGGATTTCCCTGGCATGTATGTGACCAGAATGTAGCCCCGGCGAACAGGAAATTCTTTTACTACAAATATCCTCGACGGCAAGCAAAAAGTGAATGGGTATCCACTTTCTCTGTCGCTCCTTCGGATAATGGACGCGGACACCATCCCCTCCTGTACATCCCACGGTAGATTTCAATACAATTTAAAATTACCCACTGTTGCGCGTCATAAGGATCCTTTCATTCACTTATAGGCGCATTACCGTGCCTGGGTTGCCAGTCCAAGACTTTCTACTTGCGAGCAGCTCCAGATTTCCATATTTTTCTATCTATAGTTGGGAAGCCGTCAGAGCGCTTTTCTGGGCTGCTGGAAAGCGGCAAGACCAAATTCACTACTCAATATTCCTTGAATCATCGGCTGTCCCGTTTTAATTTAACGTACGGCAGCTTCATTTCTCTTATACGGTCATCACTTCAGAGTAGTCATGCGCTCCCCTGTCCCTTGGGGCACGACAAAATACGAACACACGTAGAATTTTTCATGTTCATCCTTTATCGTCATGGGGCCACATATATCCAGCAAAAGATCTCTCCCTTTGTCCCCTGGACTTTTTGCTTTTACTCATATCCCCCCCCCCCCCACCAACATCCCTTTCTCCATCCCGGCTGTAAACTAATCATGAGCCGGAGCTGCAAATGCTATGAATGAATTTTTCGTATACTGAATTTTTCTGTATACTGTTAGTGGGGACGGGTGGCGGCGGGGCACGACCAAGGAGTTATATTCTCATTTCAAAGTTGCTTTCACTGTTTCTACTGGTAGTCCCTGTTGCCTGCCTGCCTACCTTTACCATAGGATTTCACTTCCTACAGGGCGCATACATATTCTGGCATGAAATCCAGCCAGTCGATGGGGAAAACGAAAGTGGGTGGCTGACTGCCTGTGTAGTGGTGTTCCCAGTGCACGAAACCTTCAATGGATACATCCTTGTGCGATGTGAATTGGTTTGGATGTTTCTAAAGGGATTTTCGGATGAATGGTTACAAACGTCGTTCGTCGTCTAAGTGTTTTCCATTCTGGTCGTATTGACACTTCTTCCGAATACTGTACTTGCCTTGCCCGCCTGGTAAAGCGTCATATGCTATTCCAGAGCTGCCTGCTCTATGTGTTGTGGTTGCCTTATATGTTTTTACATATCCATCTAGAACTGTAAAGCTGCTGCTGCTCCTGCTGGTGGTACTGTTTGCCTACGCTCCAAATCCTGCTGTTGCTTTTGCTCATGCTACTCCTGTTTATATACTTAGTACTGTTTCGCTAGTTAACTGGATCACAGTCGGTCGCCCAGGGGAGCAGCAGGACCTCCATAACCTCAGTCAGATTCTATACGTCTGAGTGTGTTGTCGTGTTTCACATTAGCTCATCCGCATTTTTTTTGAAAAAAAACTATTGCGCTCCTCTTTATTTAAAAAAAAGGTTTATTTTCGGCACCTGTTCATGTTTAAGAAAAAGTCGTGCTAATAAAAAAGTGCTTAATCGTGTTAAAGTTTTTGGAGATATTCAAGTTAGAACTCAGTTGTTAACGGTTGTCGTGCTGGCAGACGAGTGATCGTTTAGTGCGATCAGTACTATATTTTTGTGTTGGGCCAAGAGGCAATGTGATATTATTTTTCCCGACTTTTGTTTTCCTAATTTTGGTTCGATGTCTTAATAAACGCATTCTTCGGAGAAATGCTTAAAACACCCAAAATATATGAAATTTATTTTCAAATGTGAGACATTCCACAAGGCGGAATTCTAGGTCCTTTTTTAGATCGAATTACCACCCTTTTTTACTCCTTATTAGGGCTATTACTTTCCATCGAAGATGTTGAACTTCGAAACTTCGAAGCTTCAAAGTTTTGAAGCTTCGTGCAAAACCTTCGAAGGTCAAAAAAAACTTCGAATATTCAGGCTTCAAAGTTACGAAGCTTCGTTTCAAACCTACATCAGTGAAAAATTTCGAAGCTTCGAAATTGTTAAATTTAAATTTTTTTTCTAAAATTGATCAAAATGTGAATGGTTGGCGAATAGCTCATGTAGTTTTTAAGATCCAAGCGCATCGTTGTTAAATAGGACACGTAACTATCTCATAATATATGTTATGTTGTTTAAACCGTGCAATTACCGAAGCTTCGAAGATTGAAATCTTCGAAGGTTATGTCCTGAGCTTCGGCTCAGAAATCTTCGAAGCTTCAAAGTTACCTTCGAAACTTCGAAGTAACCGAAGGTGAACAGCCCTACTCCTTATAACCAATGCAATTTTTCATATTTATTTTTTTTTCTTATTTTATCCTTTTATACAAAAATAGTAAGAAGGGTGAACTGTGCAAAAACATTTCTAGATGGCCGCTTTAACAGGCGCTGTGCTCGTCATGCTGTCCAAAACGATGTCAACTACAACAAGTCCTCAACATAAAAAAATGTGCGATACTTTTCACATATCAATGGGAATTATGATCGTTTTTATGCGTGAGAGTTTTATTTTTTCAAATCGTCCTTTACAATAAGAGAGCATGAAAATTAACTCGAAAACTCTAACTGTGAATGAATCGCTTTTTACACCACCCCTGCACAAATTGAAAACGCCCAATGAAACTCATCTAGAGTCCTGCATGGGAATCTTACAGTTTCCTCACCTCACTGCACAATTTATATTGCACAATATTAAGAGAATCTAATAACTGCACCGCTCAAATTGCCCCTGCATTTATTTTTATCCTTCCTTGGATTTGATCTTTGTAAAAATTTGCACAGTTTGTCAGCATTTTTAAGCACCAGTGATTATTATTTTCCCTCTTTTATTTTAATTAAACCTTCATTAAATTCAATTCAATTTCACAATCCCTGTTTAGTGCAAGAAAAAAGTAGTTTTAAGTGCGACTAAAATTCAGATAAATCACCTGCCGTTCTGAGCCACAGTGTAAAAGATAAGACAAGGAAAATGTTTTCAGAAACTCAGGTGAGTCTTTTTCACATCCCTTCCTTACATTGAATTGTGTCAAAAATATTTTTCCTCTAAATAACACTCAGCATGGCTCCAATGTAAAAATATTGTTTTTCGTTCGTGTTCGGCTACCACAGACAAAGCAAAGAAGAACGCCTTCAAACATTTATTATTACCATTTATTTCTGCGAACACCTGAGATCATAATTCGGTTCAATTGCTCCGACAATTGAGTTTGTAGTGGAATCGATGTAGGGATTCTAATTGAAATTTTAAACTTATTCAGCTCAGAATTCCGCCATAAGTTCGATCGTCGATGCAATCGAATCCGCGGTTCTTCATTCACTAGAAAATGAAAAATAGCCTTTTTCGATAAGTCAGAATTGTAAATGTGTTGCGACACTGCAACCCACGCTGAGCATATAACTAGGATTCTAAAGTTGGTTTTATACAGCTGTGAAAGAACATATAGTGGAATGCAAGCGTGAAGTGAAGTTGCGGACACCCAAAAGCCACAGAGTCGGACTCTTGGAAACTAAATGGATAGGGGGAAAACTATAACTAGCCATTTCACCCAATTCCTTGACTGTTAATTCCTCCAGTGAGCCGGAGAAGTATTCACCGAATGCGTTCTTCATTCGTCTGGCATTCACAAAAGGTTTTGAGTAACTTCCCTCTGGGGAAATTTTTGGTCACAATTGTCTTGGGATTTCACACTTAGCTGATATAATAGACTGTCGATTCTAGAGATCTGCCCATGGGATCTGTCCGATGGAAAAATACTCCTCGCAACCTTGTCAATTGTGATGTGGGGCCAGCAAAGAGTGGCCATGAAACAGTCCCCCAAGACCAAGGGATTTTCTCAACAGCGCTGAACCAGACGCGACTTAATGGTCCGAAAGAATTTACCCGAAACTAGGATAGCTAGATCGTCAGCATAAGCTACAGCTTTATACAGTCCTGATCCCCTTTGTCTCCAGAGAGACCAGAGAAATAAAGCAACCACAGCTTGGATGGCGATAAACTCCTTTGCGAATGTCGAGATGTCTCTACAAACCTGTATTGCTACACCGTTGTTGCCCAGACGTTCTTAAAAACTTTTTTGCACGTAGTTTGGACCGATTTACCCTTGGCGTAGGCATGCTGTGTTTTAGAAATATTTCTTCACTTAAACCTTTCATCAAATGCTGCATCGAAAATTCCTCAAAACATTCTTAGCAGGAATGATGTAAGACCTATGGGCCGAAAGTCCTTCGCATTCGCTTGCCTTGGAAAAAAAGATACCCTTGAGCTATTTTTAAGTGAACGGGACATAGGAATGATAGAGGCAACTTTTATAAATCACCATTAGCCCGGCGATGACAGTTACTCTGACTTTCTGCAACATGCTAAGCATAATCAATAGACCAATTATCTTTCACGACAATACCAAACCGCACGTGTCGCAACTTACACTAACCAAGTTGTCCTAGCTGTGATGTAAAAAAAGCCAAGGATTTTTGCAGAATTTGTACGTTCTAAAAGTGCTTTTAAAAAGCGGTATATACGCTTTGCAATCGAAAAATGTTGTGCCAATTACGTTACACCAACACCTGGTGAGGAACGAGCCCCACAAAGCATGTCACCTGCTGCTAGATCGCCAGAAAAGCCCTGCAAAGGTGATTTATATGTAAAAAGTATAAAACAAAAATTTATCTAAATAAGACGAACGTCTCACTGCCGACCGTAGTCGTATGTCCTTCAATGTGAACATCCAACCGAAATATAGATGTGAGACCAGGAGCTGGATAATGCAAGTCTAATCAATCATGTCGACGACCGAAATTATGATGGAATCAACGTAAAAATTGTAATTGGAATTTTTATTGCTCAGCTCAGAGTGTCGCCATTAGTTCGGTCGTCGATACAATCGAATCGAATTACATAATTCAGGTCCTGATCATGTGAACTTTATATATGCTTTTCAGAGTAAAGGAACGAAATAGAATTGGAATAAAAATTAAATATTTTTGTTGGACTTGAACCTTACTTTTACCCTTGTATTTTTTCATGAATCAATGAGAGAAAAATATTCGAAAGGATAAGTCATGAATTTTCAAAGCCATCTCTGTGTTAAAATTCATTGTTGTTGAGAATGTATAATAGCGTACATATGTTCATTACTTCACTAATGAAGTAATGAAGTAATGAACACATTTCCTACTGAGATGACGCTGAATAGAAGCAGAGCGTTATAATAAGATATGTCACATTTTTTATTGATGTATCGCAATAGAATGCGCAGATCTGTGTGTCTGTATATCAGTGTCCCAAGTGAGTTCAAATATAGGTAGTATTAATTTTTTAGAAATTTTCAACTATTTTTGGAAATATTGCAACGAAATTAGTGACGTGGTGAAAAGG